>JADPWL010000357.1:0-14348 GCA_019059595.1 Marasmia exigua
GTTGGTCCCGGGGGGGGGTGCGTAAACGCCGAAAAATTGATTCACGCCAAAAGCGGCCACTTTTTGGCAGTAATCAATTTTTCGCGTACAAAAACGGACCCAATATTTGTACATGGTTATTTAATAAATAGTATAAAAGTTTGCCGAGAGGTTGTAACCCCGAAATTGTTTAAAATAGATCCGGTTTAGTGGCTACAAATTAAAATTGTTTGCGTCGCTAGTGTGCCCTACACGTCACCTTAATTAATTTTCGGGAGATGCGTTCGACAGGCATTGACATTGACGACTGCGGAGCGGTGCGGGAGTTTGGAGCCGTACGGCGCCGTTTGAGTTGCTTCAAATTGTGGGCTCAGACTAGATTTCTAGTCTTGTTATTATTCTATGGTTGCCCCAGAAAAAAATGCGATGTGTACCAACCTAAGTAATATTATAATAAATAAACATTTAGCAAACATACAAAATATTTCAAATAAACAAATCTAATTTAAAGATGTCTTTTATTGTTTAAATAAGAATGAATCATTCCGAAAATACGTGCAGTAGTTAAAAATAAATGAATTTGACCAATCCATTCATTACACCCGCCATTTTGGTTCGTGAGCGCGCAAAATTTTTACAGATTAAAAATTAAAAGAGGAACTGAATATTCCATTTCACAACGTATGGCTTTAAAATAAAGTTGAAATTTCTTTGCATTATCAATGTCGTTCGGAGTCTTATAATTCATTTTAAATTACTTTTGAGCTATAGTGATAAAGACCATTTTCGTGTAATGTTGTGGTTCTGACAATAATTCGTTAAAAGGAAAGTTATTAAAGTTTTGTTTTGACCGGACAAATAAATTAAAAAGTCCATCATTTGGCTGTTAAACAAACTATAGCTATATGTAGTCATATTCTGTGTTATAGTCAGTCAGCAAACTAAAATAAAGGTGTGGACACACTACATACTACTTTTCGTGAAAAAATCCTGTTTTCAGTTTTCATTATCACTGTTACAGTTTTTCAGTGCGCGTAGAGCGATAATAGCTTAGTCCGACTTCCGGACAGGAGACATACTGCGCCAGGGAAGTCATGACAACATATTTTTGAGGAACTAACGTAGTTCATAAAAAACCAATGGGGCTACCATACCTTAATGTCCTCTGTGGCAAACCGACCTCTTTTAGTTATTTATTTTATTTTCGCTTTTGTTTTGGTTTCTAAATTTGACGTTTTTCTTACTTGTCATTGATTTGTTGTGGCGCAATCGGTATGTACGTAGTATATTTTATTTCTTTATTTTATTACCTATTTTACTGCTATTTTTTCCCATCTCCCTCGCTCGCTAACAGTCCTCCAAACCGATAATTCGGTCATGGCGGAAAATCTCAGCGATCAGCCATCGACGCAGGACATATTATAGTGCACAAGCATTTGCGCAGACACAAGTGCACTCTTTATTCTCGTACCCTCTTATTTCGATGGGACACTAGCGTGACACGACCGAAGAGGGAATAGGCGCAGGACCAAACGGCCTAATGTGCTTTCCGAGGCACGGGGGTACAAGACCGCAATCTTCCAGACTCCTTGCTAACACTGAGAATTTCTTAACAGAAAAACTCAAGTACAAATTTTGTGCCGACCCGGGGATCGAACCCGGGACCCCAGGCGCAACCGTCGCTTTAAAGTGCGACCCACTAACCATTGCGCCACCGCGACAGTCAAAAACCATACCCTATGACGTAAGCGGAAGTGGCGCCATGAATTATTTTTACAACTTAATTGACAGAGTATTGGTTAGGTTCGAATTCAAGCAAGCTAGATTTTAATTTTTTCATCAAATCTGCTTGCGAATTCCTACCACCAGGTTGGACGGTAAAACATAGTGAGGAAACTTGCACGTTTTGGATAGTTTCTCAAATCTGTTAGTACTTACCCATTTATTGAAATCATGACGACGTGTTACCACTTACCAGTAACCATTATTTCTTTATAGGCCCTTAGGTAAGTACAAAAAAGGAATGCAGAAGTGTGACCATACGGGTACGACAAGCGTACCATGCAAAGACCGGCAGCTATTTAGGAATATGTAATTCGTTTCTTAAAGGTAGAATTAAAACAGAGAAGCGATAATTTAATGATCTTTTTTATTTGCTTACTGCTGTGAAGACCAAATCGATTAGCTTTTTTTATTTTCGTGCGAAATTAATTTTTTCATAGCCGCTATACAACCCACAGTGTAACTACGCCCTTACCTTAAACATTTTAAAAACTCTTTTATAAACTGCGAAACGTCCAACGCCACTCACGCTCATATAAACCTTTGCATCCATAAAATAAAGTTCAAATTTCCTTATCCCGGATGCAGTTTGTAAATTCGAACTAAATGGAACCGGCCGGTGATAAATTAGGTTTTGCAAATGGCTGCGCGGGAAATTTGAAATTCGAATTGGACAGACGTTTGAATATTGAATCGAGAGGTTTTGTCGGGACTAATTTTTTATTGGGAGGCAATGGAATAACTTTATTTACAGCCTCTACCATAGACTCCTAGAGTAGTTTTTTATTCATTCAACGTGAAGGCATAGAGTAAGGTAAATGTACTGTGGAGCCCAATTCTCGGACTCGTGATATTTTGAAAGCATGGCGGATATCACCTGAAAACCATACAAAAAATCTATGTTTTAGTAATATATGTCGTATGAAAATAAATATCACGAGAACGAGAATTGGGGTCTCCGCACTAGCGGCGCCAATTTAAATTAATTTATAGCTAATTAACTAGAAATATTTTAACAATGCGTGTAGCACCAGAAAAAAAATCGTGATGGCAGATGAACGCAATAAAAGACTGCGAAGGAGGGTAGACCGATATGTCTGCCAGTAACATCTTACCCACAAACACTTCAGTTACTCCGCGACCATGGCGCTTGCAACAGTGCCGAAATATCGGAAACTCAAAAATAAGGGACATGGTAGAAATCTCGTAAATAATTATGGTAATGTTACTATTCAATTTTAAAAAAGTATTCTCTTTATGCTAGAGGCGACAAACGAGCAAGCGGGTCACCTGATGGTAGGTAATCAACGCTGCATTCATCTGCGAAATCCGAGAGATCGTTAATGCAATAATTTTCAATGTGGGAGAGCCACGCTTAGGCATGAATGGGCCGGCTCGACCGGAGTGATACCACTGCCTCACAGAAGACCGGCGCGAAGCTGAGGTTACCGGAGGCCCAATGGGAGGGAAGGGGAAAAGGTTGGCAGCGCACTTGTGACTCCACTGGTGTTGCGGGTATCCATGGGCGGCGGAATTGCTTACCATCAGGTGATCCGTCTGCTCGTCTGCCACCTCACATATAAAAAAAAACGTGTTTCTAATACCTACCTAAATAAAAAATATCCTCCAACCGATTACGGCTACGACGGCCAATCTCAACGACGCCACGTACGCAGGATATATTATAGTGCCCAAGTGTGTGCGCAAACACAAGTGCACTCTCTATTCCCTTACCCTCATCTCATATTCCGATGGGAGACTAGCATGACACGACCAGAGAGATTAGCAGGACCAACAGCTTAAGGTGACGGGTAGGGCACACTAGCGATGCCAATCGATAACCATGCACAAATGTTGGATCCGGTTTTGTACGCGAAAAATTGATTCACGCCAAAAGCGACCACATTAAGCGTGAATCAATTTTTCGCGTACAAAAACGAACCCAACATTTGTGCATGGTTATTTTATAAATAGTATAAGTGTTTAAACTGAAAATAAAATTTAACCCGAAACTGTTTAAAATATATCCGATTTAGTAGCTAAAAATTAAAATCGATTGGCGTCGCTAGTGTGCCCTACCCGTCGCCTTAACGTGCTTTCCGAGGCATGGGGGTACAAGACCGACAACTACCAGACTCCGGACTGAAACTAAGAATGTCCTACCGAAATCTTAAGTACAAATTTTTGGCCTGACCCGGGAATCGAACCCGGGACCTCTTGCGCAGCCGTCGCTTCAATGTCATCATCATCATCAGCAACCCACACTCGTCCACGGCTGGGCATAGGTCTCCCCTAATGCACGCCACTGCTCCTGGCCACTCTCATCCAGCCCACACCAGCCAGCCTTCGAATGTCATCATCCCATCTTGTCGCAGGGCGTCCTACACTACGCTTACCGAGTCGCGGTCTCCACTCAAGGACTTTACGGCTCCAACGGCTGTCAGTTCTGCGGCTAATATGACCAGCCCACTGCCACTTCAGTTTGCTAATTCGGTGGGCTATGTCGGTGACTCTGGTTCTCTGTCTGATTACATCATTTCTGATGCGGTCCTTCAGAGATACTCCGAGCATAGCCCTTTCCATAGCTCTTTGGGCGACTTTGAACCGGTGGACTAGTCCAGCCGTGAGTGTCCACGTCTCGGCACCGTAAGTCATGACCGGAAGGACGCACTGGTCGAAGACTTTCGACTTAAGACTTTGAGGGATGGGTGACGAGAAGACTTGACGAAGTTTACCAAATGCTGCCCAGCCTAGCTGAATTCTTCTATTGGCTTCGCTTCAATGTACGACCCACCAACCACTGCGCCATCGAGGCAGTCAAGTTTGGACACCCTGCCTTCATTATAAAGCTGCTCAGGTATCAGACGACTGATGACGTGCCTCGGTGGCGCAGTGGTTAGTGGGTCGCAATTTAAAGCGACGGCTGCGCAAGAGGTCCCGGGTTCGATCCCCGGGTCGGGGCCAAAAATTTGTATCTAAGTTTTCGGTAAGAAATTCTTAGTGGCAGCCCGGATTCTGGAAGTTGGCGGTCTTGTACCCTCGTGCCTCGGAAAGCACATTAAACCGTTGGTCCTGCGCTCGATTCCGGTCGTGTCACGAGAGTGCACTTGTGTTTACGCACACGCTTGTGCACTATAATATATCCTGCGTAAGTAACTGATTGAAATTGGCCGCTTATGCCGAAATTGTTTGGAGGATATTATTATTATTAACCAAATGGCTGACCGGATGGCGCAATCGGTAGTGACCCTGCCTCTTACGCCAAAGGTCGTGGGTTCGATCCCCACCCTGGACAAACATTCGTGCGATGCGTTAAGCCGTTGGTCCTGCGCCTAATCCCTCTGGTCGTGTCACAGTAGTGTCCCATAGGAATACGAGGGTAAGGGAATAGAGAGTGCACTTGGCTGATCGTTGAGATTGCCCGCCGTTTCCGTAATCGGTTGGAGGATATTATTATTACTTAGGTATCTAACCGTCGTTAACTCCACCCGCAAGTTCCAGAACTATCACAAAACTAACGTTTTTGAACGCTCAGTCTAAGTGGGAACTCAAACTGCCTGAAAGCGTTTAAACTACCCTGAAGTTCGCCTGAAATTCTTGCGCTGATTAATTTCAGTCTAGATAGGTACCGGCGAGTGGAAAATGTATTTGAATAAACGACTAGGTAAGGGTCGAGTTCACCAAGGTTTCAAACAACGGTAATCGCACTTTAACTGTGCTTTAACAGCTGTTAAAGCACAGTTAAAGAATAACCGTCACTCAGCTGAGTGACGGTTATTCATGTAGGATTGCCATCCTAGCTCAACTATAGGTAGGCATGTACGGTGAGAGCAGTGAACGAGTGAAAGAGTGAATGAACTGTTAAGTGTGAATGAGTAGGATTGAATGGAAGATAGATCATCATGGCGCGGGAGTCAAGACATAAGACGGTGTGTGCTCTTAGTGTAAAATAAAATAAAAGACTATTTTTACAAACTGCCTATAATTTCACCGCCCCAACACTACATTCATGTTCACCACATAAAAGCAGCGCTTAGTACTGCTTAAGGTGACGTGTAGGGCACACTAGCGACGCCAATCGATTTTAATTTTTAGCTACTAAACCGGATTTTAAACAATTTCGGGGTTACAACCTCTCGTCAAACACTTATACTATTTATTAAATAACCATGAATTTTTTTGTATCCAACGCGTACGCGAAATCAACACAAAAGTGGCCGCTTTTAGCGTGAATCAATTTTTCGAAATTTGTAATGTTGGGTCCGTTTTTGTACGCGAAAAATGGATTCACGCTAAAAGTGGCCGCTTTTGGCGTGAATAAATTTTCGCGTACGCGTTGGACCCAATTTTTTTGCATGGTTATTTAATAAACAGTATAAGTGTTTTCCGAGAGGTTGTAACCCCGAAATTGTTTAAAATAGATCCGGTTTAGTAGCTAAAAATTAAAATCAATTGGCATCGCTAGTGTGTTCTACCCGCCACCTTAAGGGACCAATATCTTTCTCTGCGTTGAGTCTTTCTATTCCTAGTTCCATTTAATCACTGAATTCTATTCATCAATCGCTTACCATCAGGTGTTCCGTCTGCTCGTCTGCCACCTATGAAAAAAAAATATCACCCTTGCTTACACGTACAGAGTACTCTTAAAAACAGAGAACTTGAACCTAGACAGGAAATTATCTCGACATTATTTATGCCACTGTCGACGAGCGTACTGAAAGCTGAAAGCTCGCCTGAAGACGCAGTTATAATGAGTTGCCTGCGTGACGGCACACTTGTCAGGAGTAGTGAATACAAGGAGACAAGAAACATTTGGCTGATGAAATAATAATAATAATTCTCACAACATCTCATACGTTGACCTGATTCCGTACTAAGTAGCTTAAGCACTTGTGTTACAGATATCAGACAACAGAGGAACACCAATAAATACTTAAATACATATATTACACCCAGACACTGAACAAACACAAGTGTTCATCGCACGAATGTTTGTCCAGGGTGGGGATCGAACCCACGACCTTTGGCGTAAGAGGCAGGGTCACTACCAATTGCGCCATCCGGTCAGTCAAAATTAATAGAATGTATCCCTCTTATTCCAAAACGTGGTTTAAAATAAGAAGTGGGATTAATACTGGCAATAACTGAAGAACTAGAGTAAACATTATGACAAAATAAAGTTTAACGGTATTTAGTATATCAACTATAATACTTAAGTTAAACCACCCGGACCCCTAGTTTAAAATGATAACCTCAAAATATCGATTCAGTAACCATGACAACTTATCCCTGTGACAGTTCATTCCGTTTTACACGAAAGTTATTTGTGAGAAAGTAGTTAATTTATTTTTTAGATTGAATCCCAAAAATATAAGCAATTCCTATGTACATTACTTTTAAACCTTATTTAGGTCAATATTTTAATTTATTGTTGCTTAAAAACTATTCTAAAATATTTTTACTTCAGACAACAAAATAAGGTTATGTAAAATGAAACGTCACTGAACGAATGATTCGATCAATTTTTACAGTATCCTGCGGTACTAAGTGGTATATAGATAGTCGAGGTCAATAGTAAATAGTCAATAGTCAAATATTCTTTATTTGCATAGGCTTGTACACAGCACTTACAAATCGTCATACATTTGAATGACTTAAAACTATTTATAAGTACTTATGTATAATTTACATGTTAATACATATATACGTTGATACATAAAATATACTAAAGAAATAAATAAACATCATGCGATTCTACCACCGGCTCGGAAAGTTGTTTCTGGTCGAGAAGATCCGGCAAGAAACTCGCCAGTTACTCTTTTTAATCGCCAAACTTTCATACAATGTTGTATCATCATCATACCAAGCCATACAGTTTAATTGTTACACAAAATAAAATACAGGAAATATTAATAAAATAAATATTATGAGGTAAACCGAAGCAGACCAGTCCCCAAAGGTGGCACCTGTTCACACGTATGACGTATGTGTCAGCCATCATTTCACTCAACCATATTAGAGGGAATGTAATGACCCGCCGAGGATTTGTAATAACAAAATTAAGAACTAACATTATTCCGTAATAATCATGAACTTGCTAGTTTAGGATTAAAACCGGTATCAGAGCAGTTTTTTGTAATAAGAGGGTATATGTTTTAGAGAAGAAAGCGGGCCAGTGTCATTTCACTTAATAATTTTTTCCTTAGCATGGGAAATATAGTTCAGCAGTTTTCGTTAGATGGAGCTTTTAAAAGCAGATGTACCACCTTCTCCCTTTCTACCACCGGACATTGCGGAAGACGACAGGAATCTACCCTTACACTGTAGAAGATCCACCAGCTCGTACTAAGTGTTTCAATTTTTCTTTCTTGGTACGAACTGCTAAGGAATGGAACAACTTGCCGGCTTTTGTATTCCCAGAGAGCTATAATTTGGGTGTCTTTAAGTCGAGAGTGATAAAAGATAAAGATAAAAAATTCAATTTAGGTCCACACAGAACATTTATGAATGTCAAAATAGGTAACATAATATCTACCGCTGGTTCGGAATGTCGATTTCTACTGAGAAGACACCAGCAAGAAACTCAGTAGTTACTCTTTTCAAATATTGATGATGTTACAGAGTTTCAATCGAGAAAAAAAAATACAATTATGAAAGTTAATAGACTACTATGAATAACAACTCAAAAGATTAATCAATTAACTTGACCAAGAATCCTTATCATTTAAATAGTCTTGTACACTATAGTAACCTTTCTTCATTAGGCAGGTTTTAATATGAGACTTAAACTTATCCAGTGATAGGTTAATGACATTTTGTGGTAGCTTATTAAATATCTTAATACTTAAGCCAAACAACGAATTACCGATTTTATGAAGTCTGAATCTGAGTGAATAGGCTTCTTCTGGGTAAGCACGCTACATCTTAGACCTTATTGTCACTTTCCATCAGGTGAAATGAGGTCAAGTGCAAACCCATTTAATATATAAAAAAAAGATGTAGCTTTAAAAAGAAATCAAGCAGATGGTTCGGCGTTGTCCCGGTAGATGTCACTATGCATTTTTACATCGCGCTAGTAAAGCCGGTTTTTCGAAACAATGACCTCAAGCCGCCAGCCCACATTAGCAATTTAAAAAAGTATGGAAAATAAACCAGAGAACTAGAAGGTATTGAGAATTTTTGTACATAGCAAATAATTTTTTTTATGTTATTTTGTTTAAGGTGACGCGGGTAGGGCACACTGGCGACGCCAATCGATTTTAATTTTTAGCTACTAAACTGGATCTATTTTAAACAATGTCGGGGTTACAACCACTCGGCAAACACCTATACCTACTATTTATTTAATACTTATAGTTAACTGTTTGGTCTGCTTTCGCACTCGAATTTTGGATTTACCGCCAAAAGTTTTAGTGTAAATCAATTTTTCGCGTACAAAAACGGACCCAACATTTGTGCATGGTTATTTAATAAATAGAATAAGTGTTTGCCGAGAGGTTGTAATCCGGTAATTGATTAAAATAAATCCGGCTTAGTAGCTAAAAATTAAAATCGATTGACGTCGCTAGTGTACCCGTCACCTTAAGAAAGAAAAACCGTGACCCGTATTTTTTTGTTTTCATTAAATGTGTGTTTTTATTGATTAAAAAAAATAATAAAAGATAGATAAAAATGCAGGAAGTGACGTAGTCCTGAGGCTCTACGTAGGTGATGTCTTTGCTATACAATAAAAAATTTGACTCTCTCTGTCATTATTCACTACTGTCATTGTCAGCCATTTTCTTTTTTCTCAAGAGAGCCTTTCTCGTGGGTGTCAAATCCTATGGATTTCCGCTATGGCTTATTGTCTAAATTAAGACTAAAGTGACAACCTGAATGTAATCTTCAAAAAATCTTAATGTAATCATAAATACTAAAATTTAAGTTATGGCTGTAAGCGCTTTAGTGAAGTAGTGTATATAGGCTGATACTTAGTAGATGCTTGCCAAGAGACTGGAGCTCCGTAATGGACAAAACGACAAAAAATATTAGCATTTTTATACGCTTTTCGAATAAAGAAAGAAAAAAGGTGACCCCTGTTTTTTAGTTATCATTAAATATGTGTATTTATTGAAATATTTTTTTTAATTATTAGTTAAATTGCCGGAAATGACGTAGTCCTGAGGCTCAACGTATTGTGATGTCGGTGCTTATTGCACCTCATGCGACGACAGCTTCGATGGAGTGGACATGTCTCGCGAATGGCAGAAGAGCGAATTGCGAAGCGCATCTTCTTTTCAGAGCTCCAGTACGGCAAGCGGAAACGCGGTGGTCAGTACCTAAGATATAAGGATGCTCTGAAAAGACATTTAAAAAGATGCTGTATAGATCCAGCTCACTGGGAAAAGCAGGCAGCACAGCGACCGGAGTGGAGGCGCCTGATCCATCAGAAGGTGCAAGATTTTGAAGAAGGTAGGAGGTCAAATCTGGACAAGAAACGAGATGACCTTAAGGCGCGGCCTCCTGCAGCCATCCCCTACCACTACAATAGCGGTGCGCTTACGTGTCCCCTCTGTGGGCGCACGTTCAATGCTAAGATTGGCTATGCTAGTCATTGGAAAGCGCACCAGAGGGGCAGCAACATCTTAGTCCTCAAAATTTACACATCGATTGTACACAAAGTGGTCGCTGTAGCCGAAATCGGCTAGGAAGCCATCACATCATCATCACGCTTATTGCACATAAAAAAGATTAGGTGAAGTTTAAGTTGTCACTGTCATCATTTTATGATCAGAGATTTAACTTTTTTTTTTGCTTTAATCAACGTGAGCAAAGGCGTCATTAATTTGTCATACTGAGCTGTGACGTCACACGGGGATTTTTACAATTTATTTAATTTCTCCTTAAATATCTTTTAGAAAAATCTGAAACAATTTTTCTTACAATCCTATAAGGCTAATCTAAAAAACGATATTTTTCATTTTGGAAAATTTTGTCGTGTTGTCCATTACGATGTCGTCCTGCTAAACATTATAATTCCGCGGTTGTTCAAATTCGTCCGTTTATTTAAGGCTAAACAGCTAAGCTAATTATGATGTGATTCAGAGCTAAAACAATCTGTTTACATCAGCTCCACCTCTCAATTGGTTGTGTAATAATAAAGGTTATTTCGGTCTGAGTGTTTGCAACTTTCACTCGATGCATTTGGTGCCTCGGAGTGCATACATTTAGGTATCTACTTTCAATATAGCCACGCATTGCACACACAGTCTTGGTTAGCTCATATCGCACCTTCAGAATTATAAAGACCTAATCCAAAAATTTGTTGGACCTATTTTTATTCATAATAAAGTGTAATAAAGTAGGTAGTTTCTCATTTGCCCTTTATAAACTCACAACATTAGCAAGTAGAGAAGTAGCTATTGTAGCCTACCTTGCTTACGTTGAATCTATACTCCGATACAATATTATAATTTGGGGAAACAGTGTTGATATACAGAATGTGCTTATCGCTCAGAAAAGGTGTATCAGATCTATATGCAAGTTATCGCCGTATACCTCATGCAAACCATACTTCAAGTCACTGGGTATACTGACGGTGCCATCCCTCTATATCCTCGAGATATGTAAATATGTGAAATTAAATTATGACACTTTCACTGAAGCGAGGAACATCTATAGGACTAACTCTAGAAATTCTTTTAGGTTGGTACTGGATAACTACTCCTAAAACAGGTGCTACTTAAAGAACTGTTACGCCATGTGCATAAAAATATATAACAAACTTCCGCGATTCAGTAAAAAGATTGTCATTCCCCAAGATTTAAACATGTCATACGAAAATGGTTGCCTGCATGAACATTTTACAAGTTGACGACTATTGACACATAATGACATCGATTGCATGATTTCTTATATTTAACAAGCAATGATATAATATAAATAATATAATGTGTATTGAATAATTGTAGAATCATTACATTTAATTATTGTATTTACATATAGACCAGATAGTGTGTGTTGCCAGTGATGACATACGGAACCGAAACGTGGCCGCTTACAATGTGCCGATTAAGGAGGCTCAAAGTCACCCAGAGAGCAATGGAGAGAGCTATGCTCGGAGTCTCCCTGCGTGATCGTATCAGAAATGATGAGATCCGCAGGAGAACTAAGGTTACAGACATAGCCCAAAGGATTGCATGCCTCAAGTGGCAATGGGCAGGGCACATAGCGAGGAGAACAGACGGCCGTTGGGGCGGAAAGGTCCTGGAGTGGAGGCCACGCACAGGAAGTCGCAGCCGTGACAGGCCCCCCCACAAGGTGGACCGACGATCTGGTGAAGATCGCGGGAATCCATTGGATGCGGGCGGCACAGGACCGATCTGTGTGGAGAACATTGGGGGAGGCCTATGTCCAGCAGTGGACGTCTATTGGCTGAAATGATGATGATGATGATGATGACATATAGACCACTAAGATTTTTGTAAAATTAGGTAATGTGTTAATATTTGTATGCTATTACTGTGTAGCTAAGTGTGAGAAGCAAATTATTATATATAACACCCTTGTACCCTTGTAATTACCACATTTATCACAAATATTCTATTCTATTCTATTCTATTCTATTCCATTCATAATGTGTAGATCAATAAGCATAGTAAGATATGCAACTCTTAATAACCTCTTTGTATACAATTTCTAGATAACATTAATTTCCTATTTAATGTCGTGACATACGAATGTTTATTGGCTGTAACCCAAATTTAGTTTATTGCATTAGGTCTAGTGGCCGTGTGGTCCCGGCAGAGTAGAATAGGCCACCCTCACTCTTACCGAGGTGTCGTAAAAGGCGACTAAGGTAAAGCTGCTGGCATGATCATCAGCACCCAGAGAAGGAAAACTCTGCATTTATATCAAAACCCTCGCCAACCCGTCTGCCAAGCGTGGTGAGTATGGCAATTACCCGTCATGTGATTGAGGGAGGCCCGTGCCCCAGCAGTGGGGACTTAAATGGGCTGATGATGATGATGATGAAACTTTCGTAGACAATGGAAACTAAATAAAAAATTAAATAATAATAAACTGAAGAAAAAAAAGAGTAATAATAAGACGCTATCATCAAAAATTTTAAACATGAAAGAGTCAGACAGCGTTCAGTATATTTTGTTTAAAAAATAATAACTTTTCGGAATCCGGGACAATAAGCGCTATTTACTGGACACGGGACAAGAGGCAAGATTCCGGGACAATCCCGGATTTCCCGGCGGTCTGGCAAGCCTAGTAGTAGTTAATATTGAAGATGCCTCATACACTCATAGGCAAAGGTCGTAGGTTCGATCCCCACCCTGGACAAACATTCGTGTGAGGAACACATTTTATGTTAAAGGTGGCAGACGAGCCGACGGATTATCACATGTTAAAAATTATTTAATGGCAAAAGCCTATTACCTGTACAGTTAATGATTACTTAAATGACAAGAATTTGTGGAAATGATAAACTGTTCGCCTACACCCATGATACTGTACTTAAAGAAAATTTGGTGATTAAAAAGAGTAACTGGCGAGTTTCTTGCCGGATCTTCTCGTCAGAATCAACTTTCCGATTCCGGTGGTAGAATCACATTATATTTATTAATTTCTTAGTATATTTTTTGTATCGACATATATGTTTAATTACATGTATAATATACATAGCTATAATTTATATTTTTCCATGTATGACGGTTTGTAAGAGCTGTATATAAGCCTATGCAAATAAAGTACTTTCGAATTTTGAATTTTTTTTTGAATTTTGAATCTGATGGTAAGCGATTACCGCCGCCCATGGACACCTGCAACACCTATGGTATCACAAGTGAGCTGCTTACCTTTTTACCGCCCCTTCCCCTGGATTAGACCTCCGGTACCCTCACTCACGCAGCGAAAGACAGCGCATGCTTTACGCCGGTTTTCTGTAAGGACGTGGTATTACTTCGGTCGAGCCGGCCTATTCATGCCGAAGCGTGGCTCTCCCACTGTTATACTATTATGTTACTGCAATATATTATTGTTTTGTTTTGGTATTGTTTTATTGTCTGTGAACCTGTGAAGATATACAATTATAGTTTAGTCACCCAGAGAGCAATGGAGAGGGCTATGCTCGGAGTCTCCCTGCGTGATCGTATCAGAAATGATGAGATCCGCAGGAGAACTAAGGTCACAGACATAGCCCAAAGGATTGCATGCCTCAAGTGGCAATGGGCAGGGCACATAGCGAGGAGAACAGACGGCCGTTGGGGCGGAAAGGTCCTCGAGTGGAGGCCACGTTCAGGAAGTCGCAGCCGTGGCAGACGTCCCTACAAGGTGGACCGACGATCTGGTGAAGATCGCGGGAATCCATTGGATGCGGGAGGCACAGGACCGATCTGTGTGGAGAACATTGGGGGAGGCCTATGTCCAGCAGTGGACGTCTATTGGCTGAAATGATGATGATGATGATGATGATATCAGGAACTTTTATTTAACATCCCCTCATCAGCGTGATTGCATACAGTCAAATCGCCACAAGGCAGCTTTTTTTATGCTAGAGGCGGACAAACGAGCAAACCATTCACCTGATGGAAAGTAAT
>JADPWL010000358.1:0-11488 GCA_019059595.1 Marasmia exigua
GTATTTATTGTGTGAAATATTATTTAATTTTTTATTTTTTTTTTTTGGGTCCATTAGTGACTAAACGCCTCATAGTTATAGTTGCTTCAGGTTCAGCAATCTGACCGCGCTCGTTGACAGACTCCTTTGAGCAGGAGGAGTTATTTATGAGTGACTCATCACAAGACATGTTGGCAAGGTGAGGAGCAGCCTGAAGTACAGAAGTCGAAGCCGTGACAGAGTTATATTCACTCTGTATGGTGATGCTACGGGAGTGTCATCGTTTCTGGGGGTCTAATTTCAAGTTACCACGTACAATTGTAGTTTAGTTTGGCAATTTGAAGATAAAGATAAAGATATATTTATTTGTTCAAACATGTGTACAAAAGGTTGTTACATACATAAAAGGTTTCAACATGTCGTACCTTTGCGGCATACAAATTAAATGATTTTTACTTAATGTTACATTTATAACTTAGGATTTTCTTTAAATTTACATCATACATCGAATCATATTACTGCACATGTCAAAATCTTCATAATAATTATACATAAAATTTGTCACTAAAGAAGTCCGTCAAGTTATAATAACATTTTTCAATTAATAACTTCTTAAGCTTCCATCTAAATTCATTGAAGTCAATATTTTTTAATGTCATTGGAATTTTGTTAAAAATTCTTGGTACCATGCATAAAATACTTTTACTCTTTAGAGCGGTCTTTGAGAAGGGCATACATAGTCTCGTGTCGTCACTTCGGTTGCGACTAACAAACATCTGCCAAACGAGGGAAAAGTTCCTGATTGGCCCACACAAACAATGCTATTTCCAGAAAATATGTATAAGGACGGAAGTGTAAGAATTTCATGTTTTTGGAAGAAAGGCTTGCAACTATCTGTTGGTTTCAGTCCAAACATTGCCCTTATGCAGCGTTTTTGCATTTTAAAAATTATTTCTTTATCCGTTTACCCCAAAAAATAACACCGCATCTTAAATTTGATGCCACCAGACCATGATAGGCTAGGAGCAAGGATTATATTCTATAATTGAGCTAACTTATACAATGCAAAAGCACAGCTACTAACTTTCTTACTTAGATATTCTACGTGGGTCTTCCAATTCAATTGTTCATCTATGAATATACCTAGAAATTTCGTACTATCTACATCAGCAATTTTTATATCATCGTAAATTACATTAATGTCAAGTGTATGTCGATGTATTGGTCTTTGTCGAAATTGAATAACTTGCGTCTTAGGTAAATTTATTTTTAAATTATTATTATTCAGCCATGTAATTACAGATGTCAAGGAATTATTAATGTCATGTTCATAAGTGTCAATTTGTTTACATGCAAGTGTCAGAGTACTGTCGTCCGCAAATAGAGTCATAGGGTTGTTAGTTGATTGTGGTAGGTCATTAATGTAGATTGTGAAAAGCAGTGGGCCTAAGACACTACCTTGCGGTACTTCATATTGAACATGACGTTCATTGGATACATATTCCTCTTCTAGTTTTGATTTTGTTTTAATACATGTAATTGAAGTTTATTGTTTCCTGTCGCTTAGATAGGATTTTAATAATGAATGAATGAATGAATGAAAACATTTATTTCGACCAACACGGATCATATACAATTAAAATAACATCAAATCAAATTAAAATTAAAATAAATTACATTACACACATAGATATTTGTTATTATTAAATACACACGCACACAGCATCAGAAAAGTATTCTTACGTCAGTCCGTACATGAACCATGCTGCAATGGTTCAGGTACTGACTGTCGTAGCGCTCGGCGAATGCAGTCAGGATGCCGTTCCGGCTGGCCCGCACCCGGCGCACCAGGGATGTGCACCGCCTGCGCATGGTTGCGTAGAAGCAGTCCACACGCGCGTCGGCGAACATCCCCGATGCGCTGCAGAAGCGGGGAAGCCCCAACAGCATCCTGAGCGCATTGTTGTACTGCACACGCAAGGCATTGTACTGCTTCTGCGTATAATCAAGCCACAGACTGCACGTGTAGAAGGACGTACAAAACGCCCTGAAAAGGGTAATCTTGACGCCCCTCGTACAACGAGCAAATCTGCGTGCTATCATATTAGCTCGGACAGACAAGGCCCTACGCTCCCTTTCAATGTCTACATCATCTTTCAAACCCGAGGTTACCCAATGACCAAGATATTTAAACTTCTCAACTCTATTTAGAGGAGACCCATCGAGCTTAATTTCGGGTACATTTCCTAGGTGTCTACCTCGGGCTTGAAAGACCATGTACTCACTTTTTTTGGCGTTGTACAACAGGCCGTGTTCAACTGCGTACTTTTCACAAATGCCAAGCAGCCTCCTCAAGCCACCCACAGAGGCGCTCAGCAACACCATATCGTCAGCATAACTAATATTATTCAGGCAGACGCCTCCAATATGGCACCCGATATGTGTGCTGCTGAGCTCCTCAATGAGCGCATTCACGTAGAGGTTGAAGAGCTTAGGCGAGGTCAGCCCCCCCTGTCTCACCCGCACTCCAACCTGTACGGATCCGAATAGGACCCCGACCATCGAACAACGTTGATCTGGTTTTGGTACCAATATTTAAAGATACGTACAAGCTCCCCAGGCACAGATGAACTATACAGTTTTTGCCAAAGAATGTCATAATTGACCAGGTCGAACGCCCTCGACAGATCGAGGAAACATGCATGGACAGGCGTATTTCTATCGGTATAGTACTTGACGGTTTGCTTTAAACTCAGTACAGCAGTTTCTGTGGAGAGACCAGACTTAAAGCCAAATTGATTGTCATGAATCCGTAGGTATTTATCCAACTGAGTGTTAAGCAAACCGTCAAGCACCTTAGCAATCACAGTAGCCAGCGATATGGGTCTATAGTTGTTTTTATCACTTATATCACCCGTTTTATTTTTCGCGATCGGCACCACCACAGTCCTACACACAAGGAGTAGAACATCGCCAAAACTCTCGGCAGGTGAGTACCAGCATATTTAAGATGCTCAATGCTCAAGTCATCGTGACCAGGGGACTTTCCGCGTGACATTGATGCTATGACCTTTCCTACCTCCTTAGCCATGAATCGAGTACCTATATTGCGTCCTTCACCCGCCTCACACCGGGACTGCGATGACCCCAACGGCGAGGCCATGGATAACTGTTCCCTGAACATGTCGGCCACGTCTTTTGAGTCGCTTATACCATTAACACTCGTAGGCAAGCCCGGTCTACTGCTGAGCCCGTTAGTCGACCTCCAAAAGTTGCGAAAATCCTGCTTGGAGTGATATGACGCTAAAGTGTCCATTTTTATTTGCTCCTTATTATCCTGACACCATCGCAGCCGAGCCTTAAAAATCTTACGTGACATTTGCATATCATTCCAGACAGGACCCTCCCGTGGCTTGCCAACCTCAACCCACAACAAAAACCTCTCCCTGGCCTCCCTATGAGCATTGCTCACATGTTTAGTCCAACCTATAACCGGTTTCTTATGTTTAATAACAGGATTCCGATCATAACTATCAGAAGCTGCCTGGCACAAAACATTTACAATGTTATTATACAGATTGTCAATAATACTTTTATGGTCCAAATTATTACAGTAAAAATCACAACACTTACATAATTCATTAGGGAAGTCAATTAATTTTAATTTATTATTACATAGTTTATTATATAGTATAATTTGGTCAGGTTTTCTATCCCCCCATCTTATTTTGCTATGAAAGCGATCCTTTGTGGTATCTAATTTAGCCTTAATTTTATCTAGCTTACATTGCATTACTACAGGAAAGTGATCAGACCACATAACATCATACTTTACATAGGTATGCACGATAGTTTCCATTGCAGACATAGTAACTACGCAATGATCGAGCCAGCGTCTAGATCCGTTCGCTTCACTTATAAAGGTGTAGGTATCCGAATCTATACCCAACATTTTTATGTCAGCGCATGTCCATTCCAATTCATGGCAAAGACATTCTAACTCTTTATAGAATGGTTCCCCCGGATGCGCATTAAAATCGCCTAACACAAAAGCTGTCTCGATATTGTTATTGGAAAACAATGGCGCTCACCAACCCGAAGATGTCCGTGAATTCCACCAGATTAGCACTGCAATCCGTTGGCATATACGCACTGAACACCAGAAATGACCTTTGACACATGGTTACCTTAATAGCACACACTCGCGGGTTATCACAACGCACAATTGAAACGTTCGTAAAAACACTCTTCCTCCAGAGTAGTGCTACTCCGCCGTACGGCCGCCCTCTTAACATACCAGCCGTAGTATCCACTGCTGATGTTCCCGTACTACCAAAATCGTTATCAATATTACTCAGGATTTGTACCTCGTCCGGCAAAAGCCATGTTTCTTGCAAAGCAATTATGTCAGCTGTACTACACAATTGCCTCACACTCTCCGTTGAACGCTTCAGACTTTTACAATTGAAACTCACAAAATTGAATAGTGACCTCACACTCATTATGGTACTTTTACACCGATCACGGCGTCCTCATCAACACCGTTCGCTTTGTTTTTCTGGGTTTGAAAATGTACAAATCTTCTAAATATAATACCTTCGGGCCATAGTTCGCTATCCAGAAGAGCGGTAAGTTGGTTTCCGTAACAAAGAATTTGAACGCATTGTAGTCCCTGTCATGTTTACTAGTGATTCGTTGTAAGCTAATTGTCATTTTCGTTTTCTTGTATACATAATCCTTAATGTATTTTCGGTGGTATCTTTATGTACTTTCGTGATTAGGATCGGCACAGTTTTCATTGCCGCTTTAAACCTTCCTTCGTTATCCCTAGCTATACCCGTAACTCCTTTGTACCGGTAGCTCGCCGGTTTCCTACGATGTACAACTCGTTTCCATCCCTCATCATCTTTCTGCAATGACTCTTGTCCGACAACAGTCGACGTTGCATACTGTTGGTCTGAAGTTCGCTCACCGGTTTTGTTTTTACTGTGGCGCACCGCTTGCTTAGCGGCTGATATCGGTGACTCTGTGACTGGCCGCTCAGGTGATGTCGCGGGCGGTAGGTTCAAATTAACGGCGGCCGGTTGGTCGGCCGCCTCGACGCGATGTTCTCCATTCGAACGACCCGAGCTATTCGCACTTCTCGCGCAAGCTACCGACATTTTCTGACAAATAGGCTGCTTGGGTGAGCGCCCTTGCGATGTTTGTTTTACACTGGTATTGCACTCAGTAGCTGGGGAAAATTCATCGCTCAAGTGAGATAATCCCATAGGGCCACTATCCATTAACCAAGCACTTCTCTTCATGTTTACATTGCAAACTGGTTCTGGCACCAGCGAATCATAACGCAATTGTAACATTTCCGATTTGAATTCATTAAGCTGCATCTGCGTGACGTATCCATCTTTTATAACCTTCAGTTCGTTTTGTACAAGAAGCACGTCCTTAAGGAGCTTGGTACAATCGAGGTGATCAAATAATATCGGTGGTAATCGCTCCAAATCTCTTGCCACAAAAATTGGAAACAGGTCCGGCTCCACTGATTGGAACACGTTCACTATATCCATCAGGTCTCGCTGTTCCTTCCCTTTGTTCTTGCGTTTGATCACTTTATTATTAACAGGTACCGCTTCAAATAACAACGCTTTTGACTTGGCTATCTCCTCACTCGAAAAATTGGACAAACACACACGATTCAGGGTATCCACATCGATCACAGACACCTTATTTTGAATATACGCAAGTAATTCGTCTATAACTACATTGCAAGAGTTACATTTAACTTTCGACATTTTCGGCGAGAATATGTAGCTCCGATCGCTTGACACACGCTCGCGCGGGGGGGATGCGCGCGCGCGACTGATAATTGTGCCACATTACCTCGAATACCATAATTAATAAGTTTGTCAATTAGAATGTCATGTTTAACGTGGTCAAATGCTTGAGTCATGTCACAGAATATAGTACAAACGGGATTTCGTCGGTCAATATTTGGAATCACATTATTTAGGAATTCGAATATAGCCATATTTGTATTTTTGTTTTGCCTGAAACCATTTTGTTCTTTACATAGTATGTTATTTTTTTCTAAATATGAATAGATCTCTTTAGAGATATACTTCTTAAAATTTTTAGACATAATAGGCAACAACGAAATGGGTCTGTAGTTCTGCAATTGTTGTCTACTTTCTTTTTTATGTAATGGTTTTACTACAGATGTTTTAAGAGAATCCGGGTATACTTATACCTGTGCTAATGCATAGGTTTATAATGTGACTTAAGTGTTTGCTTATTATATCACTTACAGATTTAACTATTTTTGTCGATATACCATCGTTACCTTCGCCAATACATTGAAATACCATCGTATGGGACACTTTCGTACGGATCCGACCATAGACTCTCGTGAATGAATGATATTCGCGATGATGGTGTCGACGAGAGACCTACATCAAATAAAACCAATTGAATTGATTTTATTTATAATTAACAATAAAAATTTTAAAGAATTAAAAACATATTTCACTTTTTAAATTAAAATACTATTGTTTAATGTGTTTGAAAGAAAGATTTTACATAATAAAAAACATTAAAATGTTGAAATATTTTTAAAAATCTGACAGCTTGCTATTTTTCTACACTATAGCCCATATCTGTGGCGAGCTGTGAAACAGAAAAAAACTTGTAAATTATTGACATATGTATGTACATACGATAAATACCTATGTAATCTCAATACATAATTTAAAATATTGTAAAATTGTTTGAAAGCGTATGTACATTAGTATTATGATTATATTATTTTTGTTTAAATACCAAAACCGCAGAAAAAATATTGAACCAGGCGAGACGCTAACGTCTCGTAAAGTAACTAATTTATTTTATCCACCATTCAACAAATCACCATTTGTTTAAGCAAATAGTGACATTCTATCCTATACTAGTTCTAAAGTTATCTAAAGACTCTACTTTCTTAAGTAAAATCAAGTACATACGTTAGGTTAGTCGCATAATCCTACCTAAATAAGTTTATTTGTTATTGATTTTTTGTAGTTTATTTGTTCTTAATGGCTACGAATCTCAAGTGTATATGGTGTCATCCGGGGTACCTCAGGGTTCCCACCTAGGACCTCTGTTTTTTATACTCTTCATTAATGACGTGATTTCTTGTTTCCATCATTCCAATTGTTACTTATATGCAGATGACCTAAAAATTGTAAAAAATATATCAAGTGAAATCGATGTAAAACTACTGCAAGACGATCTCGACCGCTTTGTATCGTGGTGTAATGTAAATTGCTTAAAACTAAACTATAATAAATGCTATTTTATGCACTTTTCTAGAAAAAAATCACTGCATTACTCATCTTACAAGTTATTCAACCACGACTTGAAGGAGGTAGACACAATTCGCGACTTGGCGTCATTTTGGATAATAAACTTAGATTTAATAAACATATTGAGAATATAGTCACAAGAAGCTTCAAGCTGCTTGGATTTATGAACCGTAATTGTAAAGAGTTTAAAACAGCCTTTGGTAAAATTTCTGTCTTTAATTGTCTTATAAGATCCATACTGGAGTATTGCAGTTCAGTCTGGTCACCAATGTATGAAATTCATAAAAAAAGAGTCGAATCTGTAAACAAGAGATTTCTCTGGCACTTAGCCTTCCAAAAACATAAGCTAAAGAATATCCTTCATATAAAAACGTTTGGGCTATTTTAAACTGCAAAGTCTTGATAAACGAAGGGATGTAACTGATCTTAAGTTTTTGCATAATCTAGTCAACGGTCGTTTAGATTGTCCGATCCTTCTATCTAAGGTTGTTATCAATGCTCCCACAAAATTACCACGACCATCTAAATATACTTTGTTTTCCACTAAAATTTCATCAGTAAATAGAATGCAACTGCTTTACAACAAAATCTTTAAAGGAACAAATATTGACATATTTGATAAGCCAGGAGTATTTATGAGATCTATCTGTACTTACTATGAAAACGATAAATAAGTTAGCATGCAGTAGGCAATGTTGTTTTATCTGCGGTGAATGTTACCTCTGTGGCAGCTGCATTAGCGAGAATATCTCAATCCCAAGACTTATCCTTATATTATAATATGTCGCAGGGCTACTGCAGCTGCCACAGTATTACATACTACATATTACATAACACGTATATTTTTTTTCTCATATTATGCATGTCGTGGCAGCCTATAATTAAGGCGTCACTTTAGCACCTATATAGTACTAGAGTAAGAGTTAAGTTACTTAAGTGATGTTTTGTTGGCTGTCCTTAATAAATAAATAAATAAATAAAATAAATTGATTACTATTCCAATTCTACTCTGCCGGGGACCACACGGCCACGGAAAAGAATAGGCCACCCTCACTCTTACCGAGGTGACGTAAAATGCGACTAAGGTAAAGCTGCTGGCATGATCATCAGCACCCAGAGAAGGAAAGCTCTGCATTTATATCAAAACCCGCGCCAACCCGTCTGCCAAGCGTGGTGAGTACGGCAATTACCCCTCATGTGATTGTGGGAGGCCCGTGCCCCAGCAGTGGGGACTTAAATGGGCTGATGATGATGACTATTCCAATTTACACTTTAGAAAGAACAACTTTGAAACATCATTTCTATAATTTAACCATTTGTAATTAAATATTTCAGTAAACAAGACATCAAAGTTCTCCATTGGACCAAACTGTAATAGAAAGCTGAGCTAGAATGACTGTTGGAGAATGAGTTGAACAAAGTGAAAATCTCACCGGAGGTAATCAAATTAACGAAAAGTTATTAAACTGAATCTATAATAGTTGATATTTTATAGCAATCTTATGCGATTTATTCTTAAGTAAATAACACACTTAAAAATTTCATCTCGTGTTCAGGCGGGACTCGAACCCACACCTTCCACAATCCGGGTGAATGTACTACCAATTATACCACTGAACGCGTTACTTAGTCGACGAAATTTGTAAGTGCTTGATTCGACATGAGCTGTCGATAGTCTCATCAATATTGTAGGTATATTTTACAATATCCAGTGGAAATATTATTACAAATATTTGACCACCAGTTAAGATGAGACTGCTAAATCAATAGTTGATATTTTATAGCAATCTTATGCGATTTATTCTTAAGTAAATAACACACTTAAAAATTTCATCTCGTGTTCAGGCGGGACTCGAACCCACACCTTCCACAATCCGGGTGAATGTACTACCAATTATACCACTGAACGCGTTACTTAGTCGACGAAATTTGTAAGTGCTTGATTCGACATGAGCTGTCGATAGTCTCATCAATATTGTAGGTATATTTTACAATATCCAGTGGAAATATTATTACAAATATTTGACCACCAGTTAAGATGAGACTGCTAAATCAATAGTTGATATTTTATAGCAATCTTATGCGATTTATTCTTAAGTAAATAACACACTTAAAATTTTTTTCATCTCGTGTTCAGGCGGGACTCGAACCCACACCTTCCACAATCCGGGTGAATGTACTACCAATTATACCACTGAACGCGTTACTTAGTCGACGAAATTTGTAAGTGCTTGATTCGACATGAGCTGTCGATAGTCTCATCAATATTGTAGGTATATTTTACAATATCCAGTGGAAATATTATTACAAATATTTGACCACCAGTTAAGATGAGACTGCTAAATCAATAGTGTCCGGATTGTGGAAGGTGTGGGTTCGAGTCCCGCCTGAACACGAGATGAAATTTTTAAGTGTGTTATTTACTTAAGAATAAATCGCATAAGATTGCTATAAAATATCAACTATTGATTAGCAGTCTCATCTTAACTGGTGGTCAAATATTTGTAATAATATTTCCACTGGATATTGTAAAATATACCTACAATATTGATGAGACTATCGACAGCTCATGTCGAATCAAGCACTTACAAATTTCGTCGACTAAGTAACGCGTTCAGTGGTATAATTGGTAGTACATTCACCCGGATTGTGGAAGGTGTGGGTTCGAGTCCCGCCTGAACACGAGATGAAATTTTTAAGTGTGTTATTTACTTAAGAATAAATCGCATAAGATTGCTATAAAATATCAACTATTGATTTAGCAGTCTCATCTTAACTGGTGGTCAAATATTTGTAATAATATTTCCACTGGATATTGTAAAATATACCTACAATATTGATGAGACTATCGACAGCTCATGTCGAATCAAGCACTTACAAATTTCGTCGACTAAGTAACGCGTTCAGTGGTATAATTGGTAGTACATTCACCCGGATTGTGGAAGGTGTGGGTTCGAGTCCCGCCTGAACACGAGAAGAAAAATTTTTAAGTGTTGTTATTTACTTAAGAATAAATCGCATAAGATTGCTATAAAATATCAACTATTGATTTAGCAGTCTCATCTTAACTGGTGGTCAAATATTTGTAATAATATTTCCACTGGATATTGTAAAATATACCTACAATATTGATGAGACTATCGACAGCTCATGTCGAATCAAGCACTTACAAATTTCGTCGACTAAGTAACGCGTTCAGTGGTATAATTGGTAGTACATTCACCCGGATTGTGCAAGGTGTGGGTTCGAGTCCCGCCTGAACACGAGATGAAATTTTTAAGTGTGTTATTTACTTAAGAATAAATCGCATAAGATTGCTATAAAATATCAACTATTGATTTAGCAGTCTCATCTTAACTGGTGGTCAAATATTTGTAATAATATTTCCACTGGATATTGTAAAATATACCTACAATATTGATGAGACTATCGACAGCTCATGTCGAATCAAGCACTTACAAATTTCGTCGACTAAGTAACGCGTTCAGTGGTATAATTGGTAGTACATTCACCCGGATTGTGGAAGGTGTGGGTTCGAGTCCCGCCTGAACACGAGATGAATCTATAATATCTGTGCTACAACTAATTTCCTTACTGAAAGGAAAAACATTAAGATAAAGATTAATATAATTGTTTGAAACATGTATACAAAAGTGTAATCCTTATAAATAAATATTTCACAACATCACATACATTTATCTGTCTCCGAGATAGGTAGCTCAAGCACCTGTGTTACGGATATCAGAATCAACAGTGGGATTACAAATATATGCATAGGCTTTTATAAATACATACTAATAATACATAGAAAACACCCAGACCAATACAACAGACATGTTCATGCACACAAATGTTTGTACTGTGCGGGGATCGAACCCGCAACCCTTGGAACAAAGGCAGCGTTCACTACCATTACAAATGGGTCGTCAAATCCTTGCAGTGTTATTCTTGGTTGGTGGTCCAGAACCGTGACTTTGGAGGCCAGTGTACCGTGAGCCATGATCGAGGATTTGGCGAGTCTGGCAATTACTATGAAGGGACTGCCGTCTGACCTTAACAACCCTTAGACGGGGGAACCACACCAAATTAATCATGGTTACATGTTACAGAAACTTATTCAAGTAATCTTAAGTGCATATGGAGCTCGTTGGTAGAAATCTGCATTTGTGTAT
>JADPWL010000360.1:0-10301 GCA_019059595.1 Marasmia exigua
TGGAGCTAAGAACCCCTATGTTTCTAGGGGGAAAATGTCTGTTTTTCTCAGTATAATGCCCTCGATAAGGGAGTAAGGCGGTAAAAAAGCAGGGTGTATATTATGTGCTATGACGTAAATAGGTAACAAGATCCAGTAGGTACCACACGGCACTCACATGCTGACGTCACGCGCCGACCTGTCGCCCGCGCGGCGTAATTAAACCGACCCACCGCCAGGGCGGCGACGCTGTCGATAAACGTTTACATTGTTAATTATTTGTGATTAAATTGAGGTGGCATCAGTACCTTACTCTACAACGTATAAATCCGCACCAATCCGCATTAGGCAAGCGTGGTGATTAAGCCCAATCCCATCATAGTAACACCCTGTTGGTCTAGTGGTTTAAGTACCGGGCCGTGATCACCAATCCGCATTTGGCAAGCGTGGTGATTAAGCCTAATCCCATCATAGTAGCGATAACTTGATTTCTATAATGGAGGCCTTTGCCCTGCAGTGGGACAGTTTATGGGCTGATACTTTAGATCACAGAAGCGATAACTGGATATCTATGATGGCGGCCTTTGCCCTGCAGTAGGACAGTATACAGGCTGATACTTTACTTTACTTATATGTGACATCTTATGAACCAGGAAAACTTATGACCGCGCCGAGTGGATGTGCTTTGGACAGGCATATACCGAACGGTGGATGAAAGAATGCTGATGAATAAGAGGAAATGATTGAAGTGGTTAAATTTTTAGACGACGTAAAACTTGATAATTTATCGAAAAAGTCATGAAAACTAAATGATAACTGACTGACTGACCGGACTGGATGGCGCAATTGGTAGTGACCTTGCCTATTACGCCAAAGCTCTTGGGTTCGATCCCCACCCTGGACATACATTCGTGCGATGAACACTTGGGTTTGTTCAGTGTCTGGGTGTAATATATGTATTTAAGTATATATTTGTGTTCCTCTGTTGTCTGATATCTGTAACACAAGTGCTTAAGCTACTTAGTACGGAATCAGGTCAACGTATGAGATGTTGTGAGAATTATTATAACATTACTGTCGCTTACTTCATAGGGTATAGTGAGATTGGTAACCCTATTGGATGGAAACTTCTTTAGTTCCTCAAACATTGGGGATTGATCAGTAATTCTTAGTGGTATTTTATTGAGTGGCTGTGACTTTTACTGATTTCACCAGTGTGCAATTGCCTCTATTAATTATTTACACTTTACATTGGCAAAAGTACTACCGTGGGAGAGCCACGCTTCAGCATGAATGGGCCGGCTCGACTGGAGTGATACCACGGCCTCACAGAAAACTGGCGTGAAGCAGTACTGTGCTGTGTTTCACTGCGTGAGTGAGGGTACCGGAGGCTCAATCCGGGGGAAAGGGGGTTTGAAAGTTGGCAGCGCACTTGTGACTTCACTGGTGTCTCGGGTCTCCATAGGCGACAGCAAATTGCTTACCATCAGGTGATCCGTCTGCTCGTCTGCCTTACTTTTACAAAGAGAGGGTATAGATAGCCACTAATCAATAGAGTAGGTAATGTGTCAAATTTCTTTGATCAATTCTCACCTGAATATAGAACACACGTTTAGTTTAATATCGATTGAGCAAATTTTACAGATTGTGTTGACCTGAGGTCTTAGCACTACTGGACGTTACGACCGAATCGGAGTTCCCTTCTCTTTCACACGCGCTGTGTTTCTCTTTTGTTCGGAACTTTGGATGCTACAGGAATATGTTTCTATCTTCTGTTTTATCTTTACGGGAGGCCCCTGATGTGCGTTTCTTTACAGTCCGCACTGAAAAAGAAACATCGATATCGATAGTCACAATATGGGTCCCTCTCTAGGCAGACCCCCGCGGCACCTCGTTTTATTAAAGCGCGTTTTTTGTGCGCACACACGTGCGGCCCATACTTCGTCCGATGTCTTGTCCGATGTGTACTTAGGTGCTATATTAGTGCCGATTGTAGTCCTGGTGTGAATATCGTACAAACTAAGTATAAACAATGAAGATTAGTGAGACAATTTCATACGGAACACCTAAAAACTAGGGCGTTTATAATTCATAATGGACAATACGACAAAAAAAAATATTAGTATATTTATACGCTTTTCGAATAAAGAAAGAGAAAAAAGATGACCCATATGCTTAAGTTATCTTTAAATATGTGTATTTATTGAAATATTTATTTTTTTAATATTAATTAATTTGCAGGAAGTGACGTAGTCCTGAGGCTCAACGTATTGTGATGTGTCGGTGCTATACGTCCAATAAAAAAATAGGAGACTAAGTTACTTACTGTCACTTTATTATCAGATTTTACTTTTTTTTGCTTTTATCAAGGAGAGCAAAAGCGTTATTAATTTTTCATGCCGAGTGATGACGTCACAGGAGGATTTTTACATTATATTTTTTTACATTAATATGTGGGATGGGGTTTGAAATAAATCCAAGGACTTGGGAATATAAGAATAAGAATAAGTAATACTACATTAACAATTTATCTTCTTAGTCAATGAACGTGTTTCATCGTTCGCCATTCGTCGTATGTCATCTCCCTCTCTCTCTCTCTCGCACGTCATTCTAATGGAAACATCGAACTCATACACGTTCCTTGGCATGCATCTACCGATCACCAATCCCACACTCGGCCATCTTACATTCAGTATGCCCTCATACTGCACTCATTCGTCTTTCATACACCTTAAAAGTAACTAGGTCCTTGCATCTTTACAAAAACAACTCAAACAAAAACATGTTAACAAAATAAAACCATCTTAATAAAACTACTATAAAAACAACTCATTAAAACTTCTTGTCGTCCCTACGGAGTTCCTCTTCTACAGCCAAATTATTTCTCATTTTAAATTTCACTCCACGCCACCAACCAACATGAATTCTCTTAATTTTCACTGGTCTGCCTCTCTTCAGATTCCTGAACGTCCTCTTAACATCGTAATCAGTCCACTTTCGCATAATATTGGATGAGCTTAAAGCAAGACCACCTGCAGCTATCCCATATAATTACCGTGATGGTGTCCTCACCTGCCCGACGTGTAACCGCACATTTAGCTCCAAGATAGGCTATGCCAGCCACTGGCGCGCGCACGAGAGGCCAGTTCAACAGGCATTTGACTCATTATAGGAATCCGTTAGCGGTCGCTGTAGCCAAAAAAAAATCGGCTAGGACCATTTTGTATTTTATTTTCTTTACTAAGGAAATCAGCCAACCAGCCCCTGTGCATGGCGTTTGTGGACTATGAAAAAGCTTTTGACTCCGTCGAGACCTGGGCTGTTCTAGAGGCCTTGCAAAGGTGCCAAGTCGATTGGCGATATATCGAGGTGTTGAGGTGTCTGTATGACGCTGCTAATATGTCCGTAGTAATCCAAAATGGCCAAACTGAGCCTGTCCTGCTGCGACGTGGTGTGAGACAAGGAGATGTTATATCTCCGAAACTTTTCTCCGCTGCGCTGCAGGACATGTTTGGAACGCTAAACTGGAAGGAGCGCGGAATCAATATTAATGGCGAGTACATGTCACACCTACGATTCGCAGACGACATCGTCATCTTGGCGGAAACCCTACAAGACCTACAGGAGATGGTGAGCAGCCTGGCTGAATCTTCCAAACACATCGGTCTTCGGATGAACTTGGATAAAACCAAGGTCATGTTCAACGAGCTCGTTGATCCGGGACCGGTCGCTGTTAATGGAGTACCTCTCGAAGTTGTTCAGGAATATGTCTATCTAGGACAAGCGCTCCAATTAGGCAGAAACAACTTCGAGAGAGAAGCCAATAGAAGAATTCAGCTAGGCTGGGCAGCATTTGGTAAACTTCGTCAAGTCTTCTCGTCACCCATCCCTCAAAGTCTTAAGTCGAAAGTCTTCGACCAGTGCGTCCTTCCGGTCATGACTTACGGTGCCGAGACGTGGACACTCACGGCTGGACTAGTCCACCGGTTCAAAGTCGCTCAAAGAGCTATGGAAAGGGCTATGCTCGGAGTATCTCTGAAGGACCGCATCAGAAATGATGTAATCCGACAGAGAACCAGAGTCACCGACATAGCCCACCGAATTAGCAAACTGAAGTGGCAGTGGGCTGGTCATATTAGCCGCAGAACTGACAGCCGTTGGGGCCGTAAAGTCCTTGAGTGGAGACCGCGACTCGGTAAGCGTAGTGTAGGACGCCCTGCGACAAGATGGGATGATGACATTCGAAGGCTGGCTGGTGTGGGCTGGATGAGAGTGGCCGAAAATCGGGAGAAGTGGCGTGCATTAGGGGAGACCTATGTCCAGCAGTGGACGAGTGTGGGTTGCTGATGATGACTAAGGAAAAATACAGCTGTCATATCATATATCAAATTATTATTTATTTACAACATTGTCATAATAATAAGAATATAAAAAAGTAGGTACTTGGTACGCTGTTTTAAAATTATTAAAATATTCATCAGATATATAAATTTTCCAATACGTTTAGTGTTGTGAGACAAAATAGAAAAATAATGCGAAAAAGGAAGATTACTGCTATATGCTATATCTGTTACTTGAATATTAGATATGTCTGTGGTTCGGTGGTTGAAAAAGGGGATATCCGTTCTCTAAAAATAAAGTGTGTGTTTGTTTTCCAACTGGTTGTATTAATTAATTACACACCATTCACGCTAAATATAATAATTGGTGACGAATAAATTCGGGAAGCGTGCGGAAAAATTTATATCTAATAAAAAGACATTAATCAATTGTCAAAATTGTAAGAAATAACCTCAAAGAAAAGTGTGCCTGCCGGCATTGTTATTGATGGAAATTGTTGACGAACACATTAAACAAGGACGAAAAGCGTGGATACAGCAGAAAAGCAAAGAAGAATTAATTGAAATTGCGAATAAATTAGCTCGGGAAACAATATTTTTTAATTCTCATACTATCGACGAAATTCGAAGGTATTTACGAGATTATGTGGATGCTGGAAAAACAAAAGACAGTGTACCGGGCGTAATCATGGCGTCTATTACGAGTTTGGAAGTATTTTCTGGTGAAAATTGGATTGCTTATCAGCAACAATTCGAATGTTTCATCTTATTAAACGACGTTCCTGATGATAAAAAAGTACCGTTACTTATCACGAAACTTAGCACGAACGTGTATGATTTACTAACAACGTTATGCACGCCAACATCACCAGTGAAAGAAACATATGAAAACATTTGCGAAAAACTTAAAAAGCATTACCATCCTGTGAAAAACTACGCGTTGCACCAAGCAGAGTTCCGAAATCGATGTCAGAAACCCAACGAAACCATTGATCAATACATAGTAGAACTGAAAAAACTCTCAAAAAATTGCAATTTTAAAAGTCTAGAAGAAGAAATTAAAGAGCGGTTGTTGAACGGTACTTATTATGATTCTGTAAAATTTGAGCTATTAAAACAAGCAGAACAGCCTTTGGAAATGCTGATGAAAATAGGAAAAACAGTTGAGACTGCTTATAAGTTGACATTCAACCATGAAAAGGGACATGAACAAGCACAAATGTTTCAGCTTCAAGGAAAAAGCTTCAATAGGAATCGAGCGCAAAGTAAGGCATCAATAAATAAACCCAATGTATCTTGTTTCTGCTGCGGGAAGAATGGTCATATGAAATTACAATGTTCACTCCGGGAAAAGTTTTGCAGTGAGTGTGGTGTTAAGGGACATATATTTAAAGTGTGTGCTAGAAATAATTCTGTGAAAGTGAAAAACGTTAATGTAGTGGAAACTACCTGCCCAGAAAATAAGGGTGAGGACAGTAAGAAAAATGATTGTACTGAAGCTGAGGTATTTGACATTTTTTACTTTAGTGAGAAAAATAAGGTACCATCAGCTACATTGCAGGTCAATGCAAATGGGAAAATTGTAGAATTTGTCGTAGACACTGGTGCCGATGTGAGTACAATAACATTGGCTGACAAACTTATTTATTTTCCAGATTTGGAAATCAAACAATGTAATGTTATATTTACTAACTTTGACAGGTCAACATCGACTCCAATGGGGGTCATTGAAAATCTAAATGTTGGTTATCAATCTGTAAATGTAAATAATCAAAGACTTTTTGTAGTGAAAAATGGTTTACCTAAAATAATAGGAAAAGATTGGCTTGCATTGTTACAATTATGGCCTCCAAGATTTGACCAAAAGATTTGTGAAAGAGTTCCTGAAGATAAATTATTGAATTCCATACAAAACCAATATTCGGATTTATTTCAACCAAGAATGGGAAATTTTACTGGGGAACCAATTCATTTGTCAATTGAACCAAATGTAAAACCAATATTCATGCCAGTTAGAGCTGTTCCATTTGCATTGAAAGATAAAGTTAGGGAAGAAATTAAACGATTAGTAGAAAATAAACGTATTGAGCCTGTACAATATGCTGCCTGGGGTACTCCGGTGGTACCAGTTACTAAACCAGATGGAACAGCTCGACTGTGTGGTGATTTTAGAGTAACAATAAATAAGTATTTGCAAATTGACCATTTCCCTTTACCTACGATAAATGATATCTTAAATCAGCTACAAGGTAACTCTTATTTCTGTGAGTTAGATTTAAAAGAAGCGTACTTACAAGCTCCCTTGGATAAATCATTTAGTCACAAGAGTTAGTCACAATAGTCACGGAGGAAGGAATTTACAAATACTTATATCTACCATTTGGTGTTAGTACAGGGCCTGGATCATTTCAAAGATTAATTACAAAAATGTTGAATGGCCTAGGTGCTATTGTATACATAGATAATATATATATATGTGGGAAAACATTAGCTGATACTTATGAAAAGTTAAAACTGGTATTACAAAAACTTCAGGAATCAGGACTAAAATTAAAACTAAATAAATGTAGATTCTTTGAAGAAAAATTGGATATTTTTGGATTTGAAGTGAACAAAACAGGAATCAAAGTCATAAAAAGTAAAATAGAACCTTTGCTGTCATTACCTCGTCCAAAGAATATAAAAATGCTTAGATCATTCCTTGGTAAAGTAAATTATTACAACCGATTTTTACAGAACATGGCAATAATATTGAAACCATTGTATGATTGTTTAAAAAAAAGTAAATTAGAGTGGACCGAAGAGTGTGATCTTGCTTTCCAGGAAATAAAAAAAGCCCTTGCTAATACAATTTCATTATCACATTTTGATGAAAAATTAACAATAATTTTAACATGTGATTCGGCAGATAGTGGGGCAGCTGCTGTGCTTTCTGTTTCAGATAGTAATAATATCAGGAAACCAGTTGCGTTTGCAAGTAAAAAATTGAATGACACCCAACTGAAATATCCTATTTTAGAAAAAGAGGCTTTTGCAATAGTTTTTGGAGTCAACAAGTTTTATGAATACTTGTTTGGCCATAAGTTTATTCTAGAAACTGATAATGAAGCTTTGGCAAAAATATTGGGACCGAAACACGGTATTCCTAAAATGGCAGCAAGGCGATTACAATATTGGTCGATCTTCTTAAGTGGGTTTAGTTATGAAATTAAACACATTAAATCCAAAAATAATCCAGCTGATTATTTGTCACGAGTTGTTACAGAGGATCAAGGAAACATATCTGAGAGTAATGAAATTATTAATAAAAGTTTTGAAAGTAACACAGTCAACTATATTAATATGTCTAACTTAAATGTACTGAATTGGAAAATAGTCCAAAATGAAACTAAAAATGATAAAATTTTATGTGATGTTATAAGATTCTGTAGAGATGGCTGGCCTGAAAAAAATACTTTAGGTGATGAATATGAGCCTTATCTTAAAAGAAAAAATGAAATAAGCCTAGAAAAAGAATGTTTACTATGGGGATACAGGGTTATAATACCTAAGAATATAAGACAAAATGTAATGCAGGAGTTGCATGCTAGTCACTTAGGGATTAATCGCATGAAAGAAATAGCCAGGTCCTATTTCTGGTGGCCAGAAATGGATAAAAAAATAGAAGAAATAACAAGTAATTGTATCAATTGTTTACAAAATCATAAGAATCCTATTAAAAATAAATTAACTGTATGGCCACAACCACCATCAGTCTGGCATAGGTTGCATGCTGATTTTCTGGGTCCTTTGTACTCAAAAATGTTCCTAGTGATAGTAGATGCATATTCAAAATGGCCAGAGGTTTTCATTATGAATAATATTACAGCCCAAAAAACTATTGAAGTATTTAAAAGCATTTTTGTACGTTATGGGTATCCTTTACATTTAGTTACTGATAATGGGCCTACTTGGACTAGTGAAGAATTTAAATGTTTCTGTAAGATCACAGGAATCAAACAAAGTTTTACTCCTCCTTATCACCCTGCCACAAATGGGTTGGCAGAAAGGTTTGTAGAATCATTCAAATCACATGTCACAAAAATTGTAGAGAGTGGGAAAAAACTTGAATATGCTTGTAATTTGTTTCTGTTTGATTATCGTTGTTCTAATCATAAGACCACTGGTCAAAGTCCTGCAAAATTAATGTTTGGAAGGGAATTGAGATGTCGTTTCTCACTGCTAAGACCAAGTACAGCAAGCACCAAAATTGATTTTGAACAAGTAAAATCAACCATAAATAGCAGAGATAATTATAAAATATTTTCAGTGGGACAGAAAGTAATGACACGAGACATGAGAAAAGGAAAGAAAAAATGGTCACTCGGGAAAATTCGCGAAATCATAGTTCCGGGGGTGACATATGTGGTAGAGGTGGATGGTCTGCACTGGAAACGACATGCCAATCAGCTTCTTAATTGCAGTCAAGATTTATAATATATGTTATTTTGTTTTAATGTTAAAAGTTATGTTTGTTATTGTTTATTTTTAGTAAGTGGGGAAGAGTGCTATATGCTATATCTGTTACTTGAATATTAGATATATTGTCTGTGGTTCGGTGGTTGAAAAAGGGGATATCCGTTCTCTAAAAATAAAGTGTGTGTTTGTTTTCCAACTGGTTGTATTAATTAATTACACACCATTCACGCTAAATATAATAATTACTTTAGTTAAGTACTTATTAATTTTACTCGAGACTAAAGATTATACAACCTCATTCAAATATGAACCTTGTTCCGTCTTAAGTGTTGAGGAGTTAATATTTCGATGAAACTTTATGCCCTTTCCCTGCAGTGGGACAGTGGCTTAATACAAACAAAATTCGGGGTGGAACGGTTCGCCCTTCCAAAAAAAAATATGCACGTTTTTTTTGTTAGTGACAAATACCTAGTTCATGTGGACTGGGTAAAATTGGTATGTAACAATTTTCAGTTTTCTACCTTAAGTTTACATACTTCCACGCATTTAGAAAAGTTGAAGTTTGGAAAGTGGAACCTATCAATATCAATCAAATACTCCACTTAAAAATCACGTCGATTCGTCTCGGTTTTGCTGGGAAAGATAGACAAAGAAACACACTGACTTTCATCAATTCAGCCAACAGACGTCCACTGCTGGGCATAGGCCTCCCCAATGTTCTCCACACAGATGGTCCTGTGCCGCCCTCATCCAATGGATTCCCGCGATCTTCACCAGATCGTCGGTCCACCTTGTGGGGGGCCTGCCACGGCTGCGACTTCCTGTACGTGGCCTCCACTCGAGGACCTTTCCGCCCCACCGGCCGTCTGTTCTCCTCGCTATGTGCCCTGCCCATTGCCACTTGAGGCATGCAATCTTTTGGGCTATGTCTGTGACCTTAGTTCTCCTACGGATCTCATCATTTCTGATACGATCACGCAGGGAGACACTGACTTTACCCTTAACAAATTCCTAGTATAAGTAGCAGACGAGCAGACGGATCATCTAATGGTTAGCAATTGCAGCTGTCCATACCTGCAAAACAACAATTATGTTTATTCTGATATAAGTCGTGTTGCAGATATGGACATCTTGGTAATATCTAAACTGCCTCAATGGCGCAGTGGTAATTCGCACTTTGAAGCGACGGCTCTGCAATAGGTCTTGGTTTCGATCCCCGGGTCGGACCAAAAAGTTTGTACCTAAGTTTTCGGTAAGAAATTCTTACTGTCAGTCCGGAGTCTGGAAGTTGGCGGTATTGTACCCCGTGCCATGGAAAGCACGTTAAGCCATGGGTCCTGCACCCAATCCCTCCCCGGTCATATCATATTTGTGTCCCATCGGAATATGAGGGTAGAGAGTGCACTTGTGTTTGCGTACGTGGCTTATCGTTGAGGTTGGCCGCCGTAGCCGTAATCGGTTGGAAGATATTACCTAATATCTAAACAAATAGTAGGTATAAAAGTATATAACTAAGTATGTAAG
>JADPWL010000362.1:0-11429 GCA_019059595.1 Marasmia exigua
TAACTAAAACCTCTAGGGTGTCCATCTCCGCGCAATCGCGGTCGGAAACCCCACGCCGGGACTAGACCGTACCGCTAATCGCGCTCGCCGCTTCGCTTCTATCTAGTGCAATACAGCCCTTCAACGCTGTACGACCTACACAGGACAGCCAGTAATGTCGTCCTCCGTATGCTGCGCAAGCCACTCCCACACAGTGGATACGCTCACGTACTCCGAAAGCCCGTTTAGTCGCCTCTTACGACAGGCCGGGAAAACCTTGGCAGTATTCTTAACGCCCCTAGCCACAGGTCATTCACACCCCTCCCACCAATGCACTCCTAATTACATTACGATACGAATAAAAAGTATCTCGGCGTAGGAAGCACCTCTATCATGGGACTACTTACCTCTATTCGACCGTGGGAGAGCCATGCTTCGGCATGAATGGGCCGGCATGACTGGAAGTGATACCACGGCCTTACAGAAAACCGGCGTGAAGCAGCACTGTGCTTTATATCGCCGCGTTGAGTGAGGGTGCCGGAGGCCTAATCCGGGGGAAAGGGGTGTTTAAAGGTTGGCAGTGCACACTTGACTCCACTGGTGTCGCGAGCGTCAATGGGCGGCGGCAATTGCTTACCGTCAGGTGATCCGTCTGTTAGTCTGCCACCTATCACATGAAAATAAATATTTAATATTTCACAACATCACGTACATTGATGTAACTCCGAGATAGGTAGCTCAAGCACCTGTGTTACGGATGTCAGAATCAACAGTGGGATTACAAATATATACATAGGTATACTTAATACTTTTCTTTTGTAAATACATACTTATAATACATAGGAAACATCCAGACATCATTTCATTTCAAACAAACATGTTCATGCACACAAATGTTTGTACTGTGCGGGGATCGAACCCGCAACCCTTGGATCAAAGGCAGCGTTCACTACCACTTTTCCAAACGGGTCGACGGTTCCAAATAACAACAATATTCACATTTTAATCCTTAACATCAAGTACTTTGAAGTGAAGGCTTTTCATTTTAGTATCTAGTACCTGGATATTAATATAAAACTCGGTTTACGACATTTTAGTTTAATTTTTTTCATAGACAGCGATTTATATCCTAAAATAGAAAGGAAAGGTGAATGACCTTTTCTGCAAGTTTATTTGGCACATACTATAGTGGCCCTTAACTTCGTTTTGGGACATACCCGCAAAAACTTCAGTTACTCCGTGACCATCGCGCTTGCAACAGTGCCGCAATATAGGAAACTCAAAAATAAGGTACATGGTAGAAATTCCGTAAATAAGTATTCGCATAATAACCTTGTTTCGGCGTACGCTGCAGCGGCTGACGGCGGGGCTGCGCGCGTGGGTGTGGGTGATGCTGGTGCTGTTCGGCGCCGCGCTGGTGTTCAACGTGGTGGTGGTGGCGCTGTACGGCCTCTACCGCCTCGGGCTCCGACATCTTCCTCGCCTTCCTCGAGGGCATCGTGTTCTTTGGTGAGCCTTTTGCATCGAGCCTTTTCACCGTCAAAAAATCAAAAAAAATCAAAATCAAATAATTCTTTATTTGCATAGGCTTGTACACAGCACTTACAAATCGTCATACATTTGAATGACTTAAAACTATTTATAAGTACTTATGTATAATTTACATGTTAATACATATATATGTTGATACATAAAATATACTAAAGAAATAAATAAACATAATGCGATTCTACCACCGGCTCGGAAAGTTGTTTCTGGTCGAGAAGATCCGGCAAGAAACTCGCCAGTTACTCTTTTTAATCGCCAACTTTTTTACAATGGTTTATTATCCTCATACCAAGTCATACAGTCTAATGCAACACAAAATAGAATGAAGCAAATTAAAAGCTAAATATGAGGTAAACCGAAGCGGACCAGTCCCCAAAGGTGGCACCTGTTCACAAGTATGACGTATGTGTCAGCCATCATTTCACTCAACCATATTAGAGGGAATGTAATGACCCGCCACATAACGCCACCACCTCAGAGGACATTTGAGTGAGCATGACTACTTAGGTTCTCCTCATAGGTCACAAAGAGTAGTAGTTACTTAATCTAATACTATAAACTGCAGGACGAGGTGTACAATAGTAGGTGGTTAGCATCTTGTCATTATTGAATAATCAATATAAATCAATTTATACAGTAATAAATGCTGCTAAGCCTAATTTATTAAATTCAGTAATTAATATAATATTAATTGATTTTTGTTAATATAATATGAAAATGTTACAAGTGTGCAAGCATGGAGGTCATTATGTCCATGAATCCTTATCATTTAAGTAGTCTAACAATTTTATAGTATCCTTTACTCATTAAACAGGCTTTCACGTGAGATTTAAATTTATGCGTTGGTAATCAATAACATTTTGTGGCAACTATTGTACATTTTAATAGACTTAGACCAACAAATGAATTATTAATTTTTGAAGTTTCAGATTTGGAATCGCGAGCTTGTGTTTATTTCTAGTGTTAAAACCATGACAATCAGATTTTTTCGAAAAAATATCCATGTTCTTGTCGCACGTACAAAATACAGTCTAAAATGTATTTGAGAAGCGACGGTAAGATGTTTAATGCTCTTAAATAATTCTTTAGCGAAAATCGCGAGGTCTTAAGGTTGTTACGGAGCGGATGGCCTCTTCTGCAATACAAAGATAGTCTGTAATATCAGCAGCAGACACCCACAACAGAGACAATAAGGACATTACACTGTGAAAATAACTAAAATCAAAACAATCTCGCGAGTTCCAATATCGCGTCAGATGTCTAATCTGCGTAAACGCCATACGCGGCGGACCTAAGTCTTCCGCCAAGGTGCCGGACGTGGGTCACATTGTAATTTGGCATCATGGGTAATGCCAAGGAAACTGTTGAATCATGACTTCAATTAAGTTATTATTCATAGTGAGGTTAGTATTGAACTGTCTTACATTGGGCATTGTGAATTTCACACATTTAGTTTTCTTAGCATTAAGAAGTAAGTTGTTATGGTAAACCAATGGAGAACTTGTGACAGAGTGTCATTTACATCGTCACCGTGACGAGAATCACGCGTCGACATGAATGGGACGGCCCGACCGGTGAGTGATACCACGTCCTCACAGAAAACCGGCAGAAGCAGCACTGTGCTTGTGTTTCGCTGGTGAGTGGGCTACCGGAGGCCCAATCGGAGGGAAAAACGGGGAGTTTAAATGTTGGCAGCGCACTTTATGGGGTGGGGGGGGGGAACTCCCCCACCCCAAAACTGGGTGTTGCTCTGGTTGAGATCCGCCTGCTCATTAGCCGCTATGTCATAAAAAAAACTAATCTTAACAGAAAGTATACCAACGAACGGGAATTCACCACGAATCTTTATTCTTGTACCTTTACACGCGCTGTGCGCGACAGGTCGTTCGTTAAGGGACGGTTTTGAGTATTACTGTCCGCTAACTAAAAGGTCGCTAAGCCTCAACGACTCCCCTATCGCTTGCGATAGTTAGTAGCGGACGGCAGCGTAGGTCTTCTTGATGGATGTGAATATCGAGAGTCGCTCACTTGGGAAAGACAAGAAACTTTCATACGTTACGGACATGTCAGACAAATACAGAAGAGGCGCCTACGCTTTTTTATGTGAAGTTGGCAGAGGAGCAACGGGTCAACTGATGATAAGCGATTACAATAGGCAATTTTAAATGTGGGAGAGCAGGCTTAGGAATGAATGGGCCGGCTCGACCGACTGATACCACGCCTCACAGACCAGCGTGATAGCAGCGCCTGGTGCTGTTTTCGCGTTGTGAGTGAGGGTTACCGGAAGCTCCCATTGGGGGGAAGGGGAAAAGGTTTGCAGCGCAACTTTGTGACATCCACGTGTTGCCATGGGCGGCGGAATGCTACCATCAGGTGATCCGTCTGTCGTTCTGCACCGCTTATATAGAAAAAAAAGCAAAGTGCTCATGTCACTATTGTATGAACAATATTTCTTTTAACCAAAAATATTATTCCGTACAAGGGTCAGAAATATATAAAACTCAATAAATATACATAAGGGATGCCTTAAAAATTTCAACTAACCCCGTTGTATTTTTACTTTGTTTCTCCTTGATGAAAAACAGTGGTTCTTCCGTTCACTATTATTGTTCCACCCCCCCCCCCCCCCAAAACGTCAAAAGGACTGTTTCAGGTTATCGTGGTCTTCATTTATAAGCCTAGATAATTGTTTTGACAGACATGACAGTACGCGTAATGCTTACAAGACAGTGACGTCACGACACAGATATTAATAGACCATCGATGGCGGCCGGGGTTTTATGGCTGTAAGAACAATATAATTAAAATATATTAGATAGGTGTTTCAAAACCAATTCATATTTTATGGCTAATCATAATGGATAATGAATCGGTCTATCAAATAATAAAGATAATGGCAACTAGCCTAGTTACTCCCCTTCATACTGAAGGGGCCTTCGGCACCCTCACAGCTTCAAGCCGAATTTTCTTTGAAGCCGTGGTCAATATCACTCGGTCGAGCGGCCGGGCCCCTTCATGGCCGATGAAACTGGTCCCCTCAGGTATTTTCATTTGGTATACAATTAGATCTTAAATATAACATACAGTCCTTCAAATGACCTGATAGGGTATCACAACATGTACCTACTATTTTCGTTAACATCTAATTTCCTATTCTTTAAGTATAAAATAAATTACTTTAATTAAAAATTTTTTTTTTCGGGTGGATAACTAATAATAAAAACATTGCCAAAATTAAATAATTGTTGATACGGACATTTATACATTTAATAATATAATTATTGTTCAAAGGGTGAAGAATTATTTCAGACTGTAATAAGCATTTTGTAATAGATGTTCTTTTAAATTTTTTAACAAATAGTTTTAAGTCATTCAAATGTATGACGATTTGTAAGTGCTGTGTACAAGCCTATGCAAATAAAGAATTATTTGAATTGAATTGAATTTTATAACCCCATAGCTGAGCCAGGCATGGGCGTAGGTAAATTAGGTAGGTTTATTGCTGTTTTGGAGTCCGTACATGTTTCTAATGATAACGAGATATGTAAAATCTTGAGTAATTTCCTACAAGTTGCGATGTGAGGTTTCCAGGTTAAGTTGGTATCAATTTTTATTCCTAACAAGGTAGAGGTTGATTAAAAATTAATAAAATCATTATTATATTTTATTCACATGATAATGTCGTATAAGCTTCAATAGATGAGATGACTAATTTCAGTACATATATAATTAGAGTAATGAAAGAATTATAACGTAACTGTTGGTACATAATCCTATTTTTTATGAGATAAGTGAGGCAAACGAGCAAGCGGGCTACTGAATGTAAACAATCGCGGCCAGCCTGTCATGGACAAGCAAATTACAGATTAAGAGGTACCGGGTTCGATCTCCGGTCGGCGCCAAAAATTCTGTACCTAATTTTTCGGTAAGGAAAATATTAGTGTCAGCTCGAAGTCTGGAATTTAGGCGGTCTTGTACCAACGGCCGCAGAAAAGCACGTAAGTGTTGGTTCCGGGCGCCAATCCCTTCTCCCACTCCGAGGCCCCGGGTTCGATCCTCCGGTGGGCCAAAAAATTTGTAACCTAAGATTTCCTGGTAAGACAATTCTTAGTGTCAGCATCGAATGTCTGGAAGTGGCGGTCTTGTACCAACGTGCCTCGGAAAGCAAGTTAAGTAGTTGGCCGGCGCCCAATTCCCTCTCCGAGCCGGGTTCGATCTCCGGGTCGGGCCAAAAATTTGTACCTAAGTTTTCGGTAAGAAATTCTTAGTGTCAGCTCGAAGTCTGGATGTTGGCGGTCTTGTACCCATGTGCCTCGGAAAGCACGTTAAGCCGTTGGTCCGGCGCCCAATCCCTCTCCGGTCGTGTCACGTTGGTGACCCATTGGAATATAAGGGTAAGGGAATAGAGAGTGCACTTGTTTGCGCACACACTTGAGCACTATAACATACCCTGCGTACGTGGCTGATAGTTGAGATTGGCCGCCGTAGCCGTAATCGGTTGGAGGATTAAGAAGTGCAGATGCGTTGCCGCCCTATTAGGACGGAATAGGCTAGTTTTTTAAAGGTTTCTTCTTTGTTTTTTTATAGGTTTTCTCGCGTACTTCATCCTCAGCGTGAACAGCTATTACCTGATGCTGAAGAGCGTCGAAGATATGGAGGGCCCCCACAAGACTGACTACTGAACGGGGAAGTATAATTATCTATGATTTGCAGCTAGATCCATTGATCTACTTCGAATAAAGTTAAGTTTAATACAATAAGTAACTAAACATACACACCAAGTTATTGCATTTTATACGCCGTGGTTTTTTGAATTGCTGGTGGAATTTTGAAAACAAAAAATCCCCTAAGAACAAAGGTAACAAAATAAACACAAAGACATTTTATTACGAAAACATATTGTGTAATAACGTTATTACAAGCTTTTATTTAGTTTCACCTGTCCCGTTGTCTGTCGTTCTGTAATCAAATCTTGCAACTTAAATTTGATCCACTTACCGGTTCCGATTGAGCTGAAATTTAGGAATGCATGTATAAATCGGATGACAATGCAATGTTATTGTGACATAGAGCCGATCTGATGATGGAGCTGGAAGGTGGCCATAGGAACTCCGTAATTAAATTGATGCAACCCTATCGAGTTTGAGCTCATTAGTTTCGTCTTGACAAGTACTTTGATACTATATGGTAACCAGGGTCTGATGATGGAGCCGGAAGGTGGGCCATAGGAACTCCGTAATTTAACGATGCAAACCTATCGAGTTGGAGCTCATTGGATTAGTCTTGACAAGTACTTTGATACTATATGGTAACCAGGGTCTGATGTTGGAGTTGGAAGGTGGCCATAGGAACTCCGTAATTAAACGACGCAACCCCATCGAGTTTGGGCTCATTGGATTAGTCTTGACGAGTACTTTGATACTATGTGGTAACCAGGGTCTGACGTTGGAGTTGGAAGGTGGCCATAGGAACTCCGTAATTAAACGACGCAACCCCATCGAGTTTGGGCTCATTGGATTAGTCTTGACGAGTACTTTGATACTATATGGTAACCAGGGTCTGATGTTGGAGTTGGAAGGTGGCCATAGGAACTCCGTAATTAAACGACGCAACCCCATCGAGTTTGGGCTCATTGGATTAGTCTTGACGAGTACTTTGATACTATGTGGTAACCAGGGTCTGACGTTGGAGTTGGAAGGTGGCCATAGGAACTCCGTAATTAAACGACGCAACCCCATCGAGTTTGGGCTCATTGGATTAGTCTTGACGAGTACTTTGATACTATATGGTAACCAGGGTCTGATGTTGGAGTTGGAAGGTGGCCATAGGAACTCCGTAATTAAACGACGGCAACCCATCGAGTTTGGGCTCATTGGATTAGTCTTGACGAGTACTTGATACTATATGGTAACCAGGGTCTGATGTTGGAGTCGGAAGGTGGCCATAGGAACTCCGTAATTAAAGATGCAACCCTATCGAGTTTGAGCTCATTAGATTCGTCTTGACAAGTACTTTGATACTATATGGTAACCAGGGTCTGATGATGGAGCCGGAAAGTGGCCATAGGAACTCCGTAATTAAACGATGCAAACCTATCGAGTTGGAGCTCATTGTATTAGTCTTGACAAGTACTTTGCTACTATATGGTAACCAGGGTCTGATGTTGGAGTTGGAAGGTGGCCATAGGAAACTCCGTAACTAAACGACGCAACCCCATCGAAGTTTGGGCTCATTGGATTAGTCTTGACGAGTACTTTGATACTATATGGTAACCAGGGTTTCTGACGTTGGAGTTGGAAGGTGGCCATAGGAACTCCGTAATTAAACGACTCAACCCCATCGAGTTTGGGCTCATTGGATTAGTCTTGACGAGTACTTTGATACTATATGGTAACCAGGGTCTGATGTTGGAGTTGGAAGGTGGCCATAGCGAACTCCGTAATTAAACGACGCAAACCCCCATCGGAGTTGTGCTCATGGATTAGTCTTGACGAGTACTTTGATAATATATGGTAACCAGGGTCTGATGTTGGTAGTTGGAAGGTAGCCATAGGAATCCGTAAATTAAACGATGCAACCCTACGAGGAGTAATTAGATTGTCTTGGACTGAGTACTTGAACTATTAGGTAACCAGGGTCTGATATATTGGAGTTGGAAGGTGCGACATAGGAACATCCGTAATTAAACGACGAACCCCATCGAGTGTGGGCTCATTGGATTAGTCTTGACAGCGTGACTTTGATACTATATGTGTAACAGGGCTGACGTTGGAGTTGGAAGGTGGCCATAGGAACTCCGTAAATTAAACGACGCAACCCCATCGAGTTTGGGCTCATGGATTAGTCTTGACGAAGTACTTTGATATAATATGGTAACCGAGGGTCTGATGTTGGAGTTGGAAGGTGGCCATAGGAACTCCGTAATAAACGACGCAACCCATGAGTTTGGGCTCATTGGATAGTCTTGACGAGACTTTGATACTATATGGTCAACCAGGGTATGAGATGGAGCCGAGAAAGTGGCCATCAGGAACTCCGTAATTACACGACGCAACCCCATCGAAGTTTGGGGTCATGGATGAGTCTTGACGAGTACTTTGATACTATATGGCTAAACCAGGGTCTGATGTTGGAGGTGGAAGGTGGCCAAAGAACTCCGTAATTAAAATGATGGCAACCCTTATCGAGTTGCGGCTCATTAGAATTCCGGTCTTGACAAGTACTTTGATACTATATGGTAACCAGGGTCTGATGATGGAGCCGGAAAGTGGCCATAGGTAACTCCGTAATTAAACGATGGACAAACCTATCGAGTTGGAGCTCATAGGATTAGTCGTGACAATTTACTTTGATTACATATGGTAACAGGGTTCTGATGTGGAGTTGGAAGGCTTGGCCATAGGAACTCGTAAACAAACGACGGGGGGGCAACCCCATCGAGTTTGGGCTCATTGGATTAGTCTTGACGAGTACTTTGATACTATATGGTAACCAGGGTCTGACGTTGGAGTTGGAAGGTGGCCATAGGAACTCCGTAATTAAACGACTCAACCCCATCGAGTTTGGGCTCATTGGATTAGTCTTGACGAGTACTTTGATACTATATGGTAACCAGGGTCTGATGTTGGAGTTGGAAGGTGGCCATAGGAACTCCGTTATTAAACGACGCAACCCCATCGAGTTTGGGCTCATTGGATTAGTCTTGACGAGTACTTTGATACTATATGGTAACCAGGGTCTGATGTTGGAGTTGGAAGGTAGCCATAGGAACTCCGTAATTAAACGATGCAACCCTATCGAGTTGGAGCTCATTAGATTAGTCTTGACGAGTACTTTGATACTATATGGTAACCAGGGTCTGATGTTGGAGTTGGAAGGTGGCCATAGGAACTCCGTAATTAAACGACGCAACCCCATCGAGTTTGGGCTCATTGGATTTGTCTTGACGAGTACTTTGATACTATATAGTAACCAGGGTCTGATGTTGGAGCCGGAAGGTGGCCATAGGAACTCCGTAATTCAACGACGCAACCCCATCGAGTTTGGTCTCGTTTGATTCGTCTTGACGAGTCTCTTGTGTCATTGTGATAGCTTGAGGAAAATGTTGTGTTGTATTAAATGTAACACGCTTTTATTTATATATCACGAGTGAACCAGCAAGAATGGTTCCAGCGACACATTTGTGGCGCTTGTTCTCTTTAATAGAGCTAAAAGAGAACATGAGACAAATAGGTTGCGACAAGTTTGTGAATATATTGAACGCTTTAAGAATAGGTGAGCTGACTACCGAACACTTTTCTGATCTTATGCAGAAAGTATCTTCAAATAGCTCAATAGAGTTCTCGATTGAAAAAGCTCTACGTATTTACCCAACGAATCAGCAGGTCAATAAACATAATTCAGCCGTTCTCGAACATTTCAGGAAGAAGAATACACAAATGTTACAAATAATAGCACAAGATCAATTAATTGATGGATCAAAAAAGAATGATCAGATTGATATTAATAAAATATTACACACGGACATTAACAAAACAGGAGGTCTTCCAAAAGAACTAGAAATATTTGTTGGTGCTAAAGTTATGTTGAGGTCTAACGTTGACGTTGCTAAGGGACTTGTAAATGGAGCAATAGGTCACATCACTGAAATCATATGGCCGTATTACAGACGTGCTCAACTATACGATAGCGATGTACCATCGGTTCGCGTAGACTTTGGTAACGATGGCATTCACATAATACGCCCTAAATCAGTTCAATTTCCTGCTAAATTTAATCACGGCACAGCTGAAAGAAGAATGATCCCGATTGTCTTGTCTTGGGCTTCAACTGTGCATAAAATGCAGGGAACTACTGTAGATCATGCTGTTATTTATCTAGGCTCCAAATTGTTCGCTGCTGGTCAAGCTTATGTAGCTTTAAGCCGAGTTAGGTTTTTAGTAGGTCTTCAAATCGAAGAACTTGACTGCTCCAAGTTGACGTCGAAGAAACCTTGTAATGTTGATGCATTAAAAGAAATGGATAGAATGAGAAACGTTACAAATAACTAACAAGTGATTACATAATTTTAACATTATTGATATTTAAATCAGTACATATTATGTGAACGAACTACGGACTTCATAACGGAATAACGCTGCTACGCGCTGCGAACTACGTCGTAGTAAATCTCGAATTAGAAATAGAGGTACTAAAAAGTTAAAAATAAAATTAAAGAAAAAAAAACCTTTTTAAAAACAAGCTTTTATTATTTGTTTATAAAATGAACTAAAAAGTTAAAAATAAATTAACTCTAAAAAGAAATATAATACTTTGTAACTTGATTGTAACCTTTAACGACAAATAAGCGTCTTCGTCTAGGACAAAATAATTCCATATTATACAAATTTATTTAATTTTAACACTAAAACTTTTCATCATACATAATTATTCAATCTCGTCCCCCCTCTTTATCATAGTCCTCATTTATAAATAAAAGCGTGTTACATTTAATACAACACAACATTTTCCTCAAGCTATCACAATGTAACACGCTTTCATTTATAAATGGGGACTATGATAAAGAGGGGGGACGAGATTGAATAATTATGTATGGTGAAAAGTTTAAGTGATAAAATTAAATAAATTTGTACAATATGGAATTATTTTGTCCTAGACGAAGACGCTTATTTGTCGTTAAAGGTTACAATCAAGTTACAAAGTATTATATTTCTTTTTAGAGTTAATTTATTTTTAACTTTTTAGTTCATTTTATAAACAAATAATAAAAGCTTGTTTTTAAAAAGGTTTTTTTTTCTTTAATTTTATTACAGAGAATAATATGGGTTGGTACAAATTGTGAGTTTCAACATGTTTTGCCAATATTTGGCGTTCAAATTAAACAAAGATATTATTATCTATTA
>JADPWL010000363.1:0-11285 GCA_019059595.1 Marasmia exigua
AATGTTATAATAATAATGTATGAAATTACTTTTAATCTAACTGGTAGCTAATTACATATACTTATGTACCTATAGTGAATTCGCCAGGACTACTTTATAGTAGTCCTGGCGAATTCACTATAGGTACATGAAAAAATGTCCACTGTCCCATGAAACGAGTTAATAAAAACTAAAATGAAGACTGTCAAGGTACTCAATCAATCAACTATGTATTGCCGATCTCCCGTTTGTACACACGGCGTTACGACGAGTTACCCTTGTTGTACTTTGGACCATCCTTATGTCTGAGACACAAATGTTCTTTTTACACTGCGGGAAAGTAACTTTACCTAACGTCTGTACACTCCCCTCGTATTTGTAGCAGGCTCGCAGACAAGTGTTGTCGCCGGAGCACTCGGGCTCCGTGCCTTATCAGCCCCTCTGGAAGCCCGTCGAGGGCTCAGGTGCTCAAGGGGTTATCGAAAACCTTGTTTAAAAAGCAGGTACTGACGAAAATTCGCTGTCAAAAGTAGTGTATTAAATTGGGATTCAAAAGAAGACGAAATCGATGGTTAAATATTCAAATTGCTGGGAAATGGTATAACGATGTAACGAAGGTACTTTATGGAGAAAAAACTCATTTTAGTTTTAATTTTTTTAGAGCGATGGTACGTAGCTCAGTGTAATAAGAAAGCGTCTTCGAAACGGGGGTTCGAATCGGAGCGTATTCCTACCATTAGCTCGACGTTGAGGGAAAATATCGTGAGGAAACCTGCACGTCTCGTATAGTCTCTGAATCGTGTAACCATGATGCAGTTGGTCTGGTTCCCCTGTTAGAGAAGGTCAGACAGGAGTATAGGAGTCGCTTCATTGTAATTACCAGACTCTCCAAATCCTGAATCATGGTAGACCATGCTTCAGGATTTGGAAGCTGTCGCTTTGGAAGCAACTGGGAACTATGCGATAAAATGAGATGAGACTGAACAAACGCAAGTGTTCACTATATGAAGCCACGTCTCTATTTCCAAGACCTTAGGCCAACACAGAGACAAATCATTAACAATGGTTAATGGAGTAATGACTCCACCGTGGCTGTAACAAACCTAACATAATGAGGGCTATTGCGTGTGAAATATCCGCTAGATGGCGTGCCTGTGAACTGAGGTCCAACTTCAACATTATTAGGTGATGTCCCTCGAGACTGATCATCTTTCTAGAAACTGATCACGGCGACTACCCCCATCCCTCCTCCCAGACAGTCGCTGGCCGGCCCCAACCGGGATCGAATACCGCCCCAACTGCGCAGCGTCGGGAGGCCTCCTCTCCCAGAGGAGCATGAACATCGCGCCACGAAAGGCGCGAGATGCAGCCCGGATAATGATTCCCACCTGACACCCGAACCGCACCAATGTGCGAGGACACCATACGATACGATTGGCTGATTTATTCGTTAATTGACAATTTATTTATTCGTCGGATACTGAGTGAACGGTATCGAATGAATGAACGATAGGTACGCAAGCGCCATCTAGTGATTGCGATGCGCTTCGACGGAGTCTATGGCTTGCGCGCAAGCGGACGGCAATCCACAGAGTACTTTTATGCGGCAGTCTAATCAGTATATTAAAAGTACTCTGTGATTCTAACTATGACCACCGAGCTGTGCGCTCTTTTCGCCTAGGAACTTTCAACCCGTTTCGATCTACCTGCGGTTGTGATTAGATTGTGGAATTGAACTATTTCTAGACTACTAGACGTAGAGTAAATATCTTGCTGATTGGACGTGTGATTTTCATTTGCCATCCCCCACGCCTCTGATTGTTTATCCGACATATTTATTTGGACAACCAACAAGGCATACACTACAACATTCTTAAGACTAACGCAGTAGGTAATTAAATTCTTATTGGTGACTTAATTATAGGTTGCCACGGCATACGAAGCGATACTATGTATATTATACATTAACATCAAATCTCATTTAAATATGTTAAAGAACAATATTGAGAAGAAACAAGTGTAAATATAACGCTATGTAGTGAACGCTGCCTCTGATACAAGGGTTGCGGGTTCGATCCCACCACAGTACAAACATTTGTGACTGACCGGATGGCGCAATTGTTAGTGACCCTGCCTCATGCGCCAAAGGTCGTGGGTTCGATCCCCACCCTGGACAAACATTCGTGCGATGAACACTTGTGTTTGTTCAGTGTCTGGGTGTAATATATGTATTTAAGTATATATTTGTGTCCCTCTGTTGTCTGATATTTGTAACACAAGTGCTTACGCTACTTAGTACGGAATCAGGTCAACGTATGAGACGTGAGAATTGTGAGAATTGTGAGAAATTGTGTGCATGAACATGTTTATTTGTATTGGTCTGGGTGTTTGCTATGTATTATAAGTAAGTATTTACAAAAGAAAAGTATTATATGTATATATTTGTAATCCCACTGTTGATTCTGATATCCGCAACGCAGGCGCTGGAGCTACCTAACTCGGAGTCAGATCAATGTATGTGATGTTGTGAAATAGTTATTTATTATTATTATTATTATATAGAGCCGTGTGGTCTCCAGCAGAGTAGAATAGGCCACCCTCACTCTTACCGAGGGGTCGTAAAAGGCGACTAAGGTAAAGCTGCTGGCATGATCATCAGCACCCAGAGAAGGAAAACTCTGCATTTATATCAAAACCCTCGCCAACCCGTCTGCCAAGCGTGGTGAGTATGGCAATTACTCCTCATGTGATTGAGGGAGGCCCGTGCCCCAGCAGTGGGGTCTTAAATGGGCTGATGATGATGATGAAAGGAAAAAGAAACTACAGCAGTCCTAAAATCCTAAAATCATTTTTGACATATCACAATTTGACATATCAAAGTATAAAAATACCCAAGCACCTCGTATATGGACCTTAGGCCTATAGTACGCCATTTTGCGGATTTTTCGCACGCGATGGCCCCCATTTATTTCCCGAGGTGTTGCTCCCAAAACAATATAAGTTAATTTGGTTGAAATTGGATATTAAATAAGTGTTACGAAGTTGGTAAAGTTCCCGGGCAGTGATTGGCAAGTTTTTTCATAACACGCGAACATAGCAAGTTGTTCTAAGCTAGCTACAGCCTTTCTACCTCCCTTATTAACATAGATATTTTACCTCTTCTTTTATATTCTTTGGTATTTGCTGCTAGATATTGGCATATTTTTTAAGCACACGTAGGGTAAACCCAACTTTTATAATAGAGGACCTTCTAGAGAAAAGCGTACTCTTTTTTAAAATGGCAACACATTAGCGATCTCTCTGATTTCGCGGATGTTCAAGGGCGGCGTTGATTACTTTCCATTAAGTGACACGCTTGCTTGTTTGTCGCCTCTAGCTTAAAAAAAAATAGGGGTTAAAGTACGAAATTGATACCACGACCAGAGTGATACCACTGCCTCACAGAAGACCGGCGTGAAGCAGCGCCTGCGCTGTGTTTCGCCGTGTGAGTGAGGTTACCGGAGGCCCAATGGGCGGGAAGGGGAAAAGGTTGGCAGCGCACTTGTGACTCCACTGGTGTTGCGGGTGTCCATGGGCGGCGGAATTGCTTACCATCTGGTGATCCGTCTGCTCGTCAGCCACCTCTCATTTAAAAAAAAAAATATCGTTTTTTTTTCTAGACAATAAGATGCATAAGTATAACTCCTTGCTATACTTTTATTTTCATTTAAGACTATATTTTAAAGATTTATATTAAATAGAGATCAGATACTATCTTGCTATCTTGATGCAAAAAAAACATCTTTTTTTTTACTTGGCAGAATTGACGCTTTTATCATTAATAACTTTTTTACTAAACAATATTACAAAACTATCCTACGCGTTCTTTAACGTTCCATTAATGCATCTATTAAAGCACAGTCAATTATGGAGTAATAGCATTAATAGTTACTTTGCAAAATAAAAAAAAATGTGTGGAAAAACACAACCTCTTAGAAAATCAACATACAAAACGGAAATTTCATACTTAAACCCTAAATACTTGGCTAATAAATCCTACATTCATCCTACACCTATTGACCTATATTTTGATAAAATATTTATATTTTGTAAATCTTGAGCTTAGTCATATAGGTAGGGTAATAGGGTACCCTAATAGGGTATATGTGCCAATGGCAAAAATTCTCAATTAAAAATATAGCGTCTAGCCGGTTTTATGGTCATTCAAAGATTCATGGGCAAGTCCATTTTAAAAGTATGAAATTATTAATAAATAATTATACCATTGAATAACCCATACAATTTGCACCAATGGACAACATTTCAAAATTTCTAAGCTCTGAAACAAAAAATACCATTTCTTTATTTACTTTTCCGCTGCGCGAATATATATTTATTAATTTTTTATTTTGCTTATTTACTGAGAAAAAAATTAAAAACTAAAAAACGTAAGATGACGTCATCGGACGGCAGAATGTAAAATATTTCTTTGCCTAGCACATTATAGTTTTAAATTTACGAAATGCCAAACCCATGACATCAAAAAAAAGAACTTGTCAACGTTGAATGAATGAATGACGTTGACAATTTTGACACTAGTATTATTAACCTTTGACAGTAATACCTTTTTTTTATTAAAATAATGATAAGCAAAGGAATATCGCTGTATTCAGCCGTCCGATGACGTCATTTGGCGCTTACGTCTATTTAGAATGAAAAGAATTTCAATAATTATTTTATGCATGAAAATGGACAAATTTTGAAAAAAGAAAAAATATGGGTCCGTTCATTTTATGTCTATTTTCATATAAAAAAACAATATGGACATGTTAAAAATATGAAATGTTGTCCATTATTATAATAGAGCCATTGACATAAACGAAACATTTGATATAGCTACCATACAAAATTCAAATGAAATGCATACAAAATACTTAGGTGTGACGTCACATCTAAGTAGCCATTTGTATGGAGCGTTTTGGGTTTGCCCAAAATAATGTGATTTTAAAGTTGTGATATCTCAGGTAGTTTAAATGAGAATTAAGTGATTCTTTCAACGATGTTTTTATCATAGAGAGGTCTTTTGATTGCTAAAATAAAAATAAAATAGTCATATACCGAATTATGAAGTTATTTTTGACATTTCGAGGAACGTAACTCTGCAGGTTTCATATAAATCCAATTGAATCAATTAATTCACAAGCAAAATTAACATATTATTGTTTTTGAATATAATGCTCAAAATAATCCAAACATCAAAATAAAATTATATTTTTTTGCGCGATTGCAGTTACGTACCTACTATGGTTTATGTTTTACTTTTTAACATAGTGACGTACCTTAAGTATTCAATTACTTAAACCGATCATTCGTGAATAAAAATTAATCTGGCGGCAATGCGGCTGCTTTTAGCTGAAATAACTTTGATGCATTTTACAATAAAACGTAGGTAATAAAAAGCAAAGTAATTCGCAGGTAATATTTAAACTGTTAAATAACAAAATAAATAAACTTGATCAGAACATTGAACGTAATGAATTGCTTAAAAGGGCATGTTCCAAAAATATAAAATTCTATGTTCGCTAATTTTTAAAATCCATGTTCATCAATCATCATCAGCCATTTTGTTTGTCACTTCAGTTAGTACGAGACGAGTGCAGAAAAGCCTACGACGACAATAAGACGTACACGTTTTTCTTGCATTCTAGGTATCGTGTGTTTCTTTTTCGACAAAAAACAAGATTGGAACTTTTCCATGTCTAAAAGTGTTCTTTCGGCAATTTCTATTAACCTTATTTGTTGAAAGTTAATTCTATTAAAATTGGTTACAAATCGAGAATCGATGTCACTGAGTATCGATTTCTAAGGGTACTTCCCTAGTACTGAAATAGTTCAGTTAATAGTAACATCTGTCAAAAAGGACTTCATAATTGGAATAGACTATATGTAGTGCCATCTATCGGTACAAAGTTTCAAAAAAAAATACCTTTTTTACAAGCTTTTATTTAGTTTCACCTGTCCCGTTGTCTGTCGTTCTGTAATCAAATCTTGCAACTTAAATTTGATCCACTTCCCGGTTTCCGATTAAGCCGAAATTTAGAATGCATGTATAAATCGGATGACAATGCAATGTTATTGTGACATAGAGCCGATCTGATGATGGAGCTGGAAGGTGGCCATATAGGAACTCCGTAATTAAATGATTCAACCCTATCGAGTTTGAGCTCATTAGATTCGTCTTGACAAGTACTTTGATATTATATGGTAGCCAGGGTCTGATGATGGACCCGGAAGGTGGCCATAGGAACTCCGTAATTAAACGATGCAACCCTATCGAGTTTGAGCTCATTGGATTAGTCTTGACGAGTACTTTGATACTATATGGTAACCAGGGTCTGATGATGGAGCCGGAAGGTGGCCATAGGAACTCCGTAATTAAACGATGCAACCCTATCGAGTTTGAGCTCATTGGATTAGTCTTGACGAGTACTTTGATACTATATGGTAACCAGGGTCTGATGATGGAGCCGGAAGGTGGCCATAGGAACGCCGTAATTAAACAATGCAACCCTATCGAGTTTGAACTCATTGGATTAGTCTTGACGAGTACTTTGATCTATATGGTAGCCAGGGTCTGATGATGGAGCCGGAAGGTGGCCATAGGAACTTCGTAATTAAACGATGCAACCCTATTGAGTTTGAACTCATTGGATTAGTCTTGACGAGTACTTTGATCTATATGGTAGCCAGGGTCTGATGATGGAGCCGGAAGGTGGCCATAGGAACTTCGTAATTAAACGATGCAACCCTATTGAGTTTGAGCTCATTGGATTAGTCTTGACGAGTACTTTGATACTATATGGTAACCAGGGTCTGATGATGGAGCCGGAAGGTGGCCATAGGAACTCCGTAATTAAACGATGCAACCCTATCGAGTTTGAGCTCATAAGATTAGTCTTGACGAGTGGGGACTCAGGTGTATCTACCTCCTAGAGCGGCCCCGCTGGTAATCAGTTCTGTCCTGATTCCAGCTTCGGCTGGTATTAGGCAGAAACGGTTACCGTGGGGCACGGTTTTCCCCAGGCAACGGCGGGTAGTAATTCATTCGTGGATTGCTACCCGACGGCCAAAGGATGCACAGAATTTCCGGCGGACCAGCCCCGACGCAGTGGATCGCGCGCAGCGCACACCACTCGGGGGCTTTCATTGTCCGCTGAGGGCCTAGAGGACCGGCCTCTCTTTACGGACCGGAGCACAATAGGGCCGGGCACGGAGGCTGCCTTCTTTATCCAGCCCCCCCTTCTGCCGTGGGTTGGCGTTGGGGTGTGGTGGCACCCACTGTCGGGCGGTTTGGCGTGCGGTGGGCCGGTGTTCCTGGTGTGATGGTGCCGTATGGGGGCCATTTTGTTCTTGGGCCTTGAATTGTCGCGCCTTCTGGCGCGTTCGAGTGTTGGAGAGTTCCACGGTGGTGGAATTCCTCCCAACAGCCTGATGCGCCCCGATTCTCGGGAGCGCTCTCCCCGCCTCTATGGTGGGGGCTTTGTTGGTGGGTCTGTGTTGAGTCCCGCAGCCAGTGGGATGCAGCTACGACTCGCCACCCCCGCTTTTCCCGTCCCCTCGATTGTCTCCGCAACCCAGCGGGGATGCTCGAACGGGAGGGTTTTCGGGTATAGCTGAAAGTCTGTGGGTGCTCTCTCCTCTCTCTGCCCTGCAGCCAGCAGGGTATGGGTTGGGTCTGCAGTCGTCCCTTCCGGAGCGTCTGCGTTGCAATCCAGCAACGTGGACGAATCCGGAGTGGGTGGAATGGTGGGCCATGGGAGTGGCCCTAGGCCTCGTTTTCCGGCGAGGCCCGTTTTTGAAGAGGCCGTGCTGGCGAGCCTCTCGTCTTTCGAGGGTGGGCCGCGGACTTGGTTCCGTACCTGTCACCGTAGCCCACCCCACACGGACGTAGCAGGAAATGCCCCGGTGGTTTTTAGTGGGTAGGCCCCTGGGAGCATCCCAAGGGAGAGCCCCACACTACCCGGCCGTCTCCCAGCGGTCGGGTGTGCTTAAGGCGGCATTTTCCACCGGGAAAAAAAAAGTCTTGACGAGTACTTTGATCCTATATGGTAACCAGGGTCTGATGTTGGAGTTGGAAGGTGGCCATAGGAACTCCGTAATTATACGACGCAACCCCATCGAGTTTGGGCTCATTGGATTAGTCTTGACGAGTACTTTGATACTATATGGTAACCAGGGTCTGATGTTGGAGTTGGAAGGTGGCCATAGGAACTCCGTAATTAAACGACGCAACCCCATCGAATTTGAGCTCATTAGATTCGTCTTGACAAGTACTTTGATACTATATGGTAACCAGGGTCTGATGATGGAGCCGGAAGGTGGCCATAGGAACTCCGTAATTAAACGATGCAACCCTATCGAGTTTGAGCTCATTGAATAAGTCTTGACGAGTACTTTGATACTATATGGTAACCAGGGTCTGATGTTGGAGCCGGAAGGTGGCCATAGGAACTCCGTAATTAAACGACGCAACCCCATCGAGTTTGGCCTCGTTTGATTCGTCTTGACGAGCCTCTTGCTTTCGTCCCATATTAATTATATATGATTGATTGGATGGATGACCCAATGCCAAGGTGAGCACGTGCCGAGGGCTGAATGGTATGAGGGTGTATAAACATCTTCCAAAAGAACTAGAAATATTTGTTGGTGCTAAAGTTATGTTGAGGCCTAACGTTGACGTTGCTAAGGGACTTGTGAATGGAGCAACAGGTCACATCACTGAAATCATATGGCCGTATTACGGACGTGCTCAACTATACGATAGCGATGTACCATCGGTTCGCGTAGACTTTGGTAACGTTGGCATTCACATAATACACCCTAAATCAGTTCAATTTCCTTCTAAATTTAATCACGGCACAGCTGAAAGAAGAATGCTCCCGATTGTCTTGTCTTGGGCTTCAACTGTGCATAAAATGCAGGGAACTACTGTAGATCATGCTCTTATTTATCTAGGCTCCAAATTGTTCGCTGCTGGTCAAGCTTATGTAGCTTAAGCCGAGTTAGGTCTTTAGCAGGTCTTCAAATCGAAGAACTTGACTGCTTCAAGTTGACGTCGAAGAAACCTTGTAATGTTGATGCATTAAAAGAAATGGATAGAATGAGAAACGTTAAAAATAACTAACAAGTGATTACATAATTTCTACATTATCGATATTTAAATCAGTACATATTACATATCATGTGAACGAACTACGGACTTCATAACGGAATAACGCTGCTACGCGCTGCGAACTGCGTCGTAGTAAATCTCGAATTAAAAATAGAGGTACTAAAAAGTTAAAAATAAAATTAAAGAAAAAAAACCTTTTTAAAAACAAGCTTTTATTATTTGTTTTGTAAAATGAACTGAAAAGTTAAAAATAAATTAACTCTAAAAAGAAATATAACACTTTGTAACTTGATTGTAACCTTAAACGACAAATAAGCGTATTCATCTAGGACAAAATAATTCCATATTGTACATATTTATTTAATTTTAACACTAAAACTTTTCACCATACATAATTATTAAATCTCGCCCCCCCTCTTTATCGTAGTCCCCATTTATAAATAAAAGCGTGTTACATTTAATACAACACAACATTTTCCTCAAGCTATCACAATGTAACACGCTTTCATTTATAAATGGGGGGGGGGGGGGGTGAGATTTAATAATTATGTATGGTGAAAAGTTTTAGTGTTAAAATTAAATAAATATGTACAATATGGAATTATTTTGTCCTAGACGAATAGGTACGCTTATTTGTCGTTAAAGGTTACAATCAAGTTACAAAGTGTTATATGTCTTTTTAGAGTTAATTTATTTTTAACTTTTTAGTTCATTTTACAAAACAAATAATAAAAGCTTGTTTTTAAAAAGGTTTTTTTTATTTAATTTTATTTTTCTTCACTCCTAAAATTACAGTAGCAATTTTTAACAAATATACCACATTTTACACGAGCGAAAAACGGTTTTAATACCGTTACAACAGGGAGGCATTTGCCATCCAAGAAGATCCTAATCCTCTCTTGCGGGATAGTTGTAGTATAATGTAAACCGTAAAGGAGTTTTTCGCGATGACAGTGGCTTTAGAATTAAAGCTGGCACCTCGGGCTCAACCAATTTAAATGTTAAGTGCAGTGTCTCCTTTCACGAAAAAAAATAAGGAGAAAATGTTTACTTGTTATTGTAAACTTTTGCAGACGAGCGGCTAAAACCTGTTAGAGCACTGGCGCCGAGTTTCGAGTGGGTTAAGAACAGCGCACTTGTACGGAAAACCACTGTCGTTGCATATGGGCAAAAATATCAAAATTTCGTCCTTGTGTACCTTACCAAGCGATGTTTTAGCTTTCAATGTCTTAAATACCTCAAAATAATAAATATGAAATAGCAGCTATACTGCCCTCAGTAAAGCTGCTCCTACAGAGAAACTATCAAGTAATGAAAAAGTATAGGTGTAGGTACTGGTCTCATCAAAACCAAAGAGACACAAAGCACGTTTGAAAGAGACGAGGATAAAGATTCGGTCGTTAATTCCATTTTGTTGTAGGCCCACTGAACTGGATCAAACAACACAAATGGTATAAGTACTTACTTTTCGCTTTTCGGTTTAAATGCGTAAGTAACGGAAAAAAGGTCGGTTACTAAAATCTGTCAAATTCTTTCTGATAATGTCATAGATGTGCAGACTATGCCTTATCACAGAAAGCCATACTTCAAAAATATATATATACATGTCAAATTGAGAACTTCTTTTTTTTGAAGTCAACCCATTACGGTACAGTACAAAGGTTAGTACTGTACCGTAATGGGTAAGTAGGTATCCAATCGTATAATCTATGTGTTTCTATCTTCTCGTCAAAGCCATCTGATCAGCCAAGACGCCTGTCACAATGAAATCGTATGTACCCAACCCACAAATTAAGTAGATGTATGTACCTAAGAAATCCCGTAAAAGTTTTCTTTCTAACACAATCAAAACAACAGCGTATAATAAGAAATGGATGTAAAGGAGAGCCTGTTCAAACTGCATCAAGAAAAAAAACAAAGAAGTGCGTTTTAAAACCGCTCGGATGCAATGACTAGGCTCCAAAGCAACATCATGCAAAACCGAATGCACTCCAAGTCGGCAAACGCCTTGAGTGCTCGCTGGAATACCAACTAATGCATAACAAGCATGTTGCAACAACTGCACTTTGTTTTCTCCCTGATAAACCTTATATTTTAAAGCACCTCCTTTAATTAAACGTTTAGCATGCACAAACAGGCCGCAAAACAACTCTTG
>JADPWL010000366.1:0-12136 GCA_019059595.1 Marasmia exigua
CCAGGACCCCGAGATCATGGCCCGGTACTTAAACCACTAGACCATTAGGGCGTTATGCTTTTGAAACAATGTTAATTGGTCTAAAACGTCGCAGGATAGATATAAATAAATATGTAAATGAAAATACCTACATAGGTAATAAACAACCAAAGTCCAAGTAGAAAATGTCAACTACCTACGTAAAGATACGATAAGCTACACACACAGAATTTGACAAAACCCAAGTATGTATATCAATGAACCACTGTCTTAAATTCTAATGATCTCCCATATTATTGGCGTACCCATCCTAATACCCTTTGATGCTTGATAAGCCTTCCGTTCTTTGGAATCTTCCTTTATAGGTACGCCGATATTTAACCCTTTTCAATAGCGAAGACTCAGTATACATAGGGTTCTTTCGAAAGTCAATAAAATAAGCGACCAAAAATATTATGCTGCATACATTATTGATGTGTGTGCGATGCTAAGATGAATTTTACTGCCTCAATAATATGTAATCTTATTTCTTGTTACAAACTGTGATATACAGCCTAGTAGGGATAGCCCTGATCAAAAGAAATTACTAGTTCTTGGACCTAAGGCAATCTATGCGGATATATTTTGCTCGAGACAATAATCGTGATTCGATGGTAAGATGGACACCATACCGATTACTGATTTATTGCGATTAGGTAAATCCCTATCAACAAAAAATCCGATTAACGTATTCAATTCATAAGATATTTTTTATTGGTAATAACTGCTTTTAGTTCTTATTTAATTATAGATTTTCTTTATTAATATTAATAATAGATTTTCTTCTTTTAAGAGGGAAATCTCAAAAATTCTGGGAGCCGATGTAACGACATACTTCAGAAGCAGGGAAATAACGAAGGTTAATATAATAATAAGTAATTTGGCACTGTTACCACGAAGTACGTTTTAATTAATGATCACACAGTACAAAATCACTCGTTTAAATATCCAAGACTACCAGAGTCAATACACTAACGAATACTCATACAAAAATATTCGACTACGGAAACGGAAGTTAAATAATATTAAGTAAAATAGAGGAACAGTTAATAAATTAATACTTAATATTTGTCAAAAATTGTATACAGATATTAGGATTCGCCTAAAATATTTGCACGCATTTTATAAATTAATATTTGTATAATTCTTAATTTAATAAGCTAGCCGGAAAACTAAGCCGATAGGCGGGAAATATGTATATTTTAGTATACTTTTAAAATAGCAGTTGGCGGGGAACGGAAGTTGCATCAATAATTCTAAATTTAATAAATTGATGGCCGCAAGGCCGGATGTGTATATTATTAGTATGATTTTAAAAATAAAAATTAGCGGGAAACGGAAGTTTCCGTAAAATTAATATTTAATAAATTGCTGGCCGAAAGACCGGAAGTGTATGTTCTTAGAATGATGTTAAATAAGAGCTGGCGCCAAACGGAAATCGTAGCGATAATTCCAAATTAAATAAATTAATGGCCAAAAGGCCGGAAGTGTACTTCTAAGAGTGGTTTTAAAATAAACTAAGCTTATAAAATCTTTTCAAATAATTTTAAGTACTCACAATAATTTTAAATTAACATAAATAATTACGTTACTATTATTAATATATCTATAATTATGTATAGCTAGATCTAAGTATAGCTTTATGGATGAGCTGGAAGCGGAAGCTGTAACACTCGGCCATCCTGTATCTGCCGTGGTCCACCGCGGCGTTGCTGATCTCCAGACTTCTGCGGCATCTGAAATAAAAAAATTGTAACCCAGTAATTTGTTTTTTTTTAATGTTGTTAATTAACACCTCCCATTGCCCATGTAAAAATTTCAACAACCCTTAAACCACAAAGCTTTATCTTGTAAATACATGTCAATCACATTTCAGTAACATAAGTAGGACACATCATTGAGTGTAGTCATGTAGGGTTCAATTTAAAGTATCATACAGCGTCAGCTTAGGTATATGAAACGAAGATACGTATACTGTACTTTATATAAGTAGGTATATATCACACAGAATTAGATATTTCTTAATCATTCGAAAGATTAGTACATAGTATTATCTAAATGGTCACATAGCGATACGAACCTAGCACACCGTCTATCTGAACGATCACACAGCGATAGGATAAATATTTTGAACTTAATGTGATTATATCACACAGATCTATCTAAGTCGTCACACAGCGCGATATGATAGATATTATGAAATTAGGTATATTAAAGTTTTCTTTAACTAGCACATTGGTCTACCTAAACGATCACATAGGTAAAAGATAGATATTATGATTTTAGATTACCTAATAGCTTTATGTAAATATCACGCAGATCTATCTACGCGATCACATAGCTGTAGCATAGATATTACGATTTAGATTACTTTTTTTTTAAATCGCTTATGTAAATAGCACACAGATCCATCTACACGATCACATAGCTGTAGCATATATATTATTAGGAATTTACATTATCTGATTATGAGAATAGCACACAGATCTATCTATACGATCACACAGCAGTAGGATAGATATAATTAGGAATTTACATTATCTGATTATGAGAATAGCACACAGATCTATCTATACGATCACACAGCAGTAGGATAGATATAATTAGGAATTTAGATTATCTGATTATGGGAATAGCACACAGATCTATCTATACGATCACAGCAGTAGGATAGATATTATGAGGAATTTAGATTTCTGATTTTGTAAATGGCACACAGATCTATTTATACGATCACACAGCATAGGATAGATTAATATCTATCGACCTTAAATTGGTCCTAGTAGCTTTATGTATATAGCTCCTACTTACATGATCACGAAACGTTGGGATATTTATGTAAGTATATGTAACAGTTATTTAAGGATATCACGACCACACACAGATTGTATTCTAAATATTATAGTTCCATAATTTATAACTATTTATTTACTATGTAACCAAGGTAGACAGCGTGAGTTGATTTTAAAGTATTACGAATCGAACTATTCCTTTTTTTTTATTTACAAATATACATTTATACACATTCAATTTATACAATGTATTACAATGATTTCCTTAATAAATTTATCTTAACTCTAATACTCATATAGCATTGTATGTACAGGAACTTATTACTTTTTTTAAATCATCCCTATCTACTTCATGATCGGATTCAGTGGAACTATCAGAGACTGATGATTTGTAAAGGCGTAAAGAATCAGCGGGGACTACTGCACAGAATTTTCGATACCCCTTGATACCTTTAATACTATTAATCGTATAGCGATCAATTGTATGGTCAGCTTTGGTAACCTTGTAAGGTCCTGTGTATAAACTTCCTAGTTTTTTGGTCACACCGGCTTTGTGGTCGCGCGCTACGCCACCCTTCCACAGCACTAAATCTCCGATATAATATTTCCTAAACTGTTTATGTTTCGTATCGTACCTACTCTTCATGACAGTCATGTATTTATCAATTCGTAATTTAGCCTTACGCCGGCGCTCATCCAACTGTTCTTGAGCATTTGCACTTGAAGACGAAGCAGTTGGATAAGCGGGCAAAAGGTGGTTGTTGTGGGAAAACATTAATCCAAATGGAGTTTCTTTAGTAACAGCGTGAGGGGAATTATTTATTCCCCATATAACGTCTGTAAGTTTATCATCCCCCGTACACTCGCTTTCTGCTGTAGTGTTAAGACCATTTATTATTGTTCGATTGACGCGTTCTACTTGACCGTTTGAACGCGGACAAGCAATCGCATTCAAAATGTGTTTGAACTGTCTTTGATTAGCAAATTCCTTAAAATACCTACTTGTAAAAGCGACACCTCTATCTGTAATTATTCTGCGAGGAGTGCCAAATACGGATATGATTTCATTCAGGTGTTTAATTGTTTCTACAGAACTGACCCCTCTTACAGCTCGAGCAAAAACAAATTTTGTAAAAGAGTCTATAACAACAAGTATATAGCAGTGGCCTTTACGGGTCTTTAGAAATGGGCCTAAATGATCGGCGTGCAGAGTGTGCATAGGTATCGGGACTTTTTCTATAGGATGTAACTCTCCCTCAGGTTTACCATAATTACTTTTTCCATAAGCACAATGCAGGCAAGCTTTTATGTATTTTCGGATAAACCTAGTCATACCAGAAAACCAAAAATGTGACTTTATGAGCTTTTCGCATTTCTCGAAGCCTAAATGACCTACTCCATCGTGGTATTTTTGAAGTAGTGACCACTTAGATAGTTTTGGTATTACAAACCTGTCCCCGTAAAATGTTTTCCGAAATAAGTAACCATCAATAATTTTATAATTATTATTTAAATCAGGATTAGTGGTACCATCTTTAAGTTGTTTAATTATAGCCTGAACGCTTTCATCTTGTAATTGCAACGTATGACGCCAGTCAGTTTCATCTATGTGGAGCACTGGAGCGGGCTCTACAGGGTTGCGACTAAGCGCATCGACATGCTTCATACGATCCCCAGGCCGGTATTCGATTTCTAAGTCAAAATCTTGAATGGTTAGCCACCACCGGGCGATACGAGGAATTAGATCCTTTTTGCTGAGGGTAGTCCTTAAAGCGGAACAATCGGTTACGATTTTTATGGGAATACCAGTAACATAAATACGAAATCGCTTTAAGGATTCTACTACAGCGAGAGTTTCTAATTCGTAGCTATGATAGTGCATTTCTTCTGGACTGGTGACCCGACTAAAGTAAGCTACAGGCTTAAGAGACCCATTCTTTTGATATTGGAGCAGAATACCACCTAGGCCGTAGTTTACTCGCGTCCGTGTGAATTTCAGTCTTTGCATGGGGATCATAAATAGCCAAAACTGGTCGACTGCTAAGAATGCATTTCAATTTATTGAATGCGCTATCTTGGTCTGGACCCCAAATCCAATCTACGTCCTTTTTGGTTAAATATGTTAAAGGCCTAGCAATCTCGGCAAACCCTCTAACAAATCTACGAAAATACGATGCTAACCCAATGAACTGGCGTAATTCGTGTACATTTCGCGGTTGTTTGAATTCGGAAACGCTGTTAATTTTGGTCAGTCCTGGGCGTACAGAACCTTCAGTTATCTCATGTCCTAAATAGTTGACGCTAGTTTTAAGGAAGGAACATTTTTTTAGGTTAAGTGTGAGATTCGCCCGAGAGAGAAGTATCAAAACCTCTTCTAACAATTTAATACCTTCTTCAATTGTTACTGTTGGCAAGGTCACATCATCCAAGTAGGTAGCGATTCTGTTATTAAGGGATCCTAATGCTTTACGTATTAAACGAGAGAAAACAGCTGGTGCATTAGCCAAACCGAAGGGAATTTTTAAAAATTCATAATGTCCTGATGACGTGATGAATGCAGTTTTATGTATAGAGTCATCCGAGACCTTGACCTGGTAATAACCTTGAGCCATGTCTAAAACTGTAAAGTACACTTTACCAACCAACTTATTAATTTGATCGTCAATATGCGGCAAAGGGAAACGGTCTTTTACTGTGTAGGCATTTAACGCGCGATAATCAATACAGAGCCTATAATCACCCCCCTTTTTCTTTACCAGTATTACAGGGCTTGCATAATTGGAGCTAGACTCCCTCGCGATACCAGCATTCAAAAGCTCATTTACCTTGCCTTGCACTATTTCGTTTTCTTTATAAGATAACCTATATGGCTTGCAATACACGGGCTTATCGGTAGTGGTAGTTATTTGAATTTCAACTAAGTCAGAACATCCTAGCTGGCTAGTGTATTCAGAAAAACAATGTTTGTATTTATTGAGTAGCTTTAACAACATAACCGAATGTTTATTATCCAAGTCTCCCATATCTAAATCAGAAAATGAAACATTGCTTTCCTGAACGCACCTTCCACTTGTAAACGTAGTACTGCAATCGTCGGCAATCAAAGATACCTCTTTTTGTAAGTATACGTCCGCACGAGCTAAAAGTTTACCAGCTTCCCACTGTATGCACGAATCTCCGACATTGACTATGTGCAATTGAAGGTCATTAGCAGTTAATATAACTTGAGGTATGTAATACGATATACGACCCATAGAATACAAAACCGGGCGGGTAACAAGTATGCTAGAAGGTAACAATTGGTATCGAGCATAGACTAATACATTAATGCCTGTCCCCGGTTGAATTTTAACAGACTGTGTTAAAAGCAAAGGCACTTTCGAAATGAAATCATCACAGTTCAAGGCAATATCGGAAAGATGAGAGTTTTCTTCAATGTTACCTAATAATTTGACCGATTTTGATGTAACTATTAAATTTAGGCCCTTTTGGTTAATTGTAGGTTGACCAACAATTAAGTCTATATCACAAAGGTTTGAATTGGTTACTTCAGCACTGATGTTCAAACACAAATCGTCAATAAAGAGTTTAAAACTTGTCTTTCCTAACGAATTAATTAAAAGTCCACCAAATCCTCTCATAATGACATTAGAACAAGACGGATATAATTTCAATCTTTCGACGAGATTTGAAGTAATTAAATTGACTTTACTACCAGTATCAATATACGCTAGCGCTTCGCAATCATTAACGGTTACGTGTTTTTTGTACAAATCCGAAATAATTTCTGTGGTTACGAAATTAACATCACGTACCTGTTGGTTATTTTGAGGTGCCTGTTGATCTCGTGAACTCCCGGCTGCATACCAGCAGGTGCTCGCAGCATGTCCAGGTCGCTGGCAGACTTGGCAGCGCGTAGCTCGGCATTCACGGGCGGTGTGTCCAGTCTTGCGGCAGTTGTAGCAGGTCCTCGGCAAATTTCCCGCAGATCCACGTTGCCACGTCGATTTCTGCTCCGATGTCCTGGTTTCCACTTTCTTGTAATTTTCAAGTGATGATGAGAACCCGTAATAAAGATCTTCGGGTGACCTTGAGCAGCAAGCCTTCGCATTTGCACGTAGTTCATTTGGCAAACCACGTATTAGGCATGAAATTGCATCTTCTCCCTCGATATTACATTTTTTCATCAGAGAAATCTTATCGTGGTAGTAACAGGTCATAGTTTCTTTGCCTCCTTTCACACGAGCCAGCATCTCTTCCAGGCGATCAACAAAATCAGTTGAACGCGGGAACGCTTTGGTCAACCGATCTTTCCACGATGCCCACGTAGATTCGTAGTCGTCTAGGTCATCATACCAATCTCGTGCTGCTCCACGAAGTCGAGTTTGCATGACGAAAATTTTGTCCCGTTCTGCCCATTCATACAGATCACCCAGTTGGTCGATTTTGTGAAGCCATCCTTTTACATTGGTAGTCTTTTTCCCAGGATCGAATTTTGGTATGATTTCAGAATCAAGTTGAGTTATTCTTCTTTTCTTTGGCGATGGCGGGCAGTCTTGTTTCGGCGTGTGAAGAAAAAATTCAGGGTTTTCTTCCTCTTCTGTAGACGAGTCGCTTCTCTGCCTCTTCCCCAAACCGTGGAAATATGGGCCGTGGGGCTCCTCCATCCCACTCCTGAAGTGTAACGACATACTTCAGAAGCAGGGAAATAACGAAGGTTAATATAATAATAAGTAATTTGGCACTGTTACCACGAAGTACGTTTTAATTAATGATCACACAGTACAAAATCACTCGTTTAAATATCCAAGACTACCAGAGTCAATACACTAACGAATACTCATACAAAAATATTCGACTACGGAAACGGAAGTTAAATAATATTAAGTAAAATAGAGGAACAGTTAATAAATTAATACTTAATATTTGTCAAAAATTGTATACAGATATTAGGATTCGCCTAAAATAATTGCACGCATTTTATAAATTAATATTTGTATAATTCTTAATTTAATAAGCTAGCCGGAAAACTAAGCCGATAGGCGGGAAATGAATATTTTAGTATACTTTTAAAATAGCAGTTGGCGGGGAACGGAAGTTGCATCAATAATTCTAAATTTAATAAATTGATGGCCGCAAGGCCGGATGTGTATATTATTAGTATGATTTTAAAAATAAAAATTAGCGGGAAACGGAAGTTTCCGTAAAATTAATATTTAATAAATTGCTGGCCGAAAGACCGGAAGTGTATGTTCTTAGAATGATGTTAAATAAGAGCTGGCGCCAAACGGAAATCGTAGCGATAATTCCAAATTAAATAAATTAATAGCCAAAAGGCCGGAAGTGTACTTCTAAGAGTGGTTTTAAAATAAACTAAGCTTATAAAATCTTTTCAAATAATTTTAAGTACTCACAATAATTTTAAATTAACATAAATAATTACGTTACTATTATTAATATATCTATAATTATGTATAGCTAGATCTAAGTATAGCTTTATGGATGAGCTGGAAGCGGAAGCTGTAACACCGAATCACCCTCAGCCCCACACAGTGAATCATAAGGATGAAAAATAATTTATTACTGTTTTTTTTTGTAGTAGCTCCATCATATTTGTATTTCTTTTTTAAATTCCACAATCTTTATTTACGTCTTATTTGTTAAACATGTTGTGTACACCATTCGTAGGTTACCGTCTAGATAACACTGTATTAAATTATGAACATTTTGCATGTATGACAGTAATCTGTTAGTGTACCTATAATAAATAAATAAATAAATAAATATTCAGATTAATTGAGAAATTTAAATACTTGTTATTTTTGAAGAATAAGAACACAAAAAAGCGAATGATTTTTACAACATAATATTTTTATTTGTAGAAAGATGGATGTATAATACGAAACGTTTGAACTGTCCTATTCACCTTCAGATACTAATGAACTATAGTGGTGATTAAGCCTAATACCATCACAGTTTAGTTAGCAATAACTTGAATTCTATGATGAAGGCCTTTGCCTTGTAGTGGGGCAGTATGTAGGCTAATAGTATGGGAAATAAGCCAAAGACCCAGAAGGAGTTGGGAATTTTATAGCAAATAAATGATTTGTGACATTTTATTTAATCGTCTACCCGACTAATTCTTGAAGATGGCCGTTTTACATAGCCGTTGAGTATTGGTCGTTTTCCTCTAGATGGCGCTTGCATTGGGTAGCCAACTTATGCCTCTATATCAGTTTATACGAGTATAATTTATACTATGCTCGATAACGCTGTGGCTAGTGGGTGGCAATTTAAAGCCATAAGGCTTCAATACCGGGTTCTTCTATTAAGAAATTCGGCCCAGTCAGCCCGGAGTCTGGAAGTTAATGGTATCGTTAGAGAATGTAGAGCGCATTTGTGTGTGCACCCACTAATGGTTTCTTGGCTGATCCTTAAGATTTGTCGTATTTATTTATTATTAAGGTTGACTAACCCATTAAGACTTCTTTTTTTATATTAATCAATCAATCAATCAATCAAATAATTCTTTATTTGCATAGGCTTGTATACATCACTTACAAATCGTCATACATTTTAATGACTTAAAACTATTTATAAGTACTTATGTATAACTTACATGTTAATACATATATATGTTGATACATAAAATATACTAAAGAAATAAATAAACATAATGCGATTCTACCACCGGCTCGGAAAGTTGTTTCTGGTCGAGAAGATCCGGCAAGAAACTCGCCAGTTACTCTTTTTAATCGCCAAACTTTCATACAATGTTGTATCATCATCATACCAAGCCATACAGTTTAATTGTTACACAAAATAAAATAAAGGAAATAATAATGAAATAAATATTATGAGGTAAACCGAAGCAGACCAGTCCCCAAAGGTGGAACCTGTTCACAAGTATGACGTATGTGTACATATACGCCACATAGCGCCACCACCTCAGAGACATTTGAGTGAGCATGACTACTTAGGTTCCCCTCATAGGTCACAAAGAGTAGTAGTATTGCCTAAATAGCTTTATTTTATGGAAGACATTATTAACTATCAAATTCCAAAATATCCTGGGCGTCTGAGTATGAAAATTACAGAACCACTATTAAACAAAGCCAAAGAGCATACAAAAGCTTCAAGATGGGTGACCGAGCACAAAACGAACATTTCCTTCATAATGCGTCATCAATATAAATATAACCTTCCTTTAATAGGAAAATAATTATTCAGCGAATATTCACGAAACCCTTAAGGACTGTAAAAGTGGTTACAGACTTGCGTATAGTATGCGTAATATTTATTTATGTACCATGATCCTTGTGTACGGTCAGCATCAAAAGTAGCTTAACACTTTAGTACTATGTCAAAGTAATGTGTAAATATTTGTACTTTTGGTGCTAAATGAACATTTGTCTATTCTATTCTAACCATTCTGCCTAATATAGTCAGATTCTAAGAGATTAACAAAATGTTACTTCGACATGGTACTAATGTTAGTGTTAAGCTATTTTTTATGCTGACCGTACCATTCACATATCAGTTTACAGAATACACCAACGAGTCATAAAAATATACAAAATTATTCAGAAAAAAAAAACAATAAATTAATAACATTTAAAAATAATACATATTAAATTACGATGCAAAACGTGTCCAAAATACAGAAATAATTTCATTTTAGAGATTTTCAAATTCCTTTCCAGCTATGTTTTAGACATTGTCCTTTTAAAACTAAACTATTTCTGTATTTTGGAAATGTTTTGCAATGTGATTTAATATTTATATTTTTTTAATTTTATTATATTAGTACAATATTGCTGTAACAATCAAAATAATGTGCCAATTATTTTGCTGATAAAAAACTTTGACCAGACCAGACCGTGGGAGAGCCACGCTTCGGCATGAAAGGGCCGGCTCGACCAGAGTGATACCACGGCCTCACAGGAAACCGGCGTGAAGCAGCACTGTGCTGTGTTTCGCTGCGTGCGTGAGGGTATCGGAGGCCCAATCCGAGGGAATGGGGGGTTGAAAGGTTGGCAGCGCACTTGTGACTCCACTGGTGGCGTGGGTATCCATAGGCGGCGGCAATTGCTTACCGTCAGGTGATTCGTCTGCGCGTCTGCCACTAATGACATGAAAAAAAACGTAGATAGTTTCACTGCTCTTCGCAAAAACGCAAGTCTGTATCCCCTCTAAGGGCTCTAAGGATAGGCTTCGGTTTTACGGTCCCCTTAGGTTTACGGGTTATTAGGCACTATGTAGCATCTATTCATAAGATTGTGGGGTCTCGATAATGCCCTAATGTATTGGAAAATGGGACGCCTTGCAAAGGAGATCCTCGGATTTTCATATATTGTTGGTTGGTTGGTGTAAAAATGTTGCGTTCTGTGGGACGTCTCCCCCTGATGTTCAAATGTCAAGTTTTGAAAAACCAAAAAAAAAAAACTTTTTTTATTTGCATACTTCTTTGAAAATGTATGAAGATGTTGGTTGACTTTTGATCTCAAATAAACCCGAAGATAATGACCCTACATCTTTATTTATTTATTAACATTATACCTATAGCTTACAGAAATTATTCCAACACGCACACAAGTTTACATTTTATACATAAAAAATTTAAAAATACTTCATAAATTAAATTCCACAATTGATCAAAAACATACATATTGTAGTATTTATTTTTTTTCCCATTTTTCAAATCAAGTAATTGTCTAACGATATTCAAATAGTCAAGTACTTTATATGTATAAAAAAAATTTCAATGGAATTAATTAATCTAATGTCAAAAGGATAATACTAAGATGTCACTCAAAATGCTATCGTCAATGACGTGATGAAATAATGTCAATAAATACGTAATATTGTCGACGAATATGTCCATGTCGTGGTGCTGAGTGAGTATGCCACCTATGAGGCAATGCGCGCGCAATTTGCTGTCGCAAATGCCGCCTGTTCAATGAGCAGTTTTCCAGTAGGTATTTTCGGGTGGTTTCTAAAAGCAACACCAGATAACGCTACTCTCACTATCAATTAAAAGTTCCTTTTTTGTCTATGATAGATAGGAAATATTTGATAAACCAACCATCATCATGACATTTACGTTCCTACCATATTTAACTTTATTTTACCCATAAGAAAATAGAGATGAAAAGTAAACAAGTAAAATACATATTTTAATTGTTTATGAAAAGTTTCGTTTTGTGTCTGTCATTTAAAAAATACATATTAACTGCGAAGTATTAAGATATTTAATGTAAAAAACCTAATACAATTTTTCCCATAAATTAGGGACCACATGAAATATACTACCACACCTAACGTAA
>JADPWL010000367.1:0-11984 GCA_019059595.1 Marasmia exigua
AATACTATCTACATTGTCCAGCGATTTTGGCAAATCCAATATTGTGTTTTCTATGTTATTACGTCTTACCCGTACATAATCTCAGATTAACAAGTCTATTTCAAGGATGGTCGGTCTTATTCAAATTTAATGCTGAATAATAACCAAGTTTTACACTTGGTTTCACCTGTTTGGTTCAACTTTACAGTGTTACATGTTAATTAGAGCAAGTTTCAGTTTTCAAAGTAATACTTGTATAATAGAACTAGTTGCCCGCCCTCGGGACATTGATTTCATTTTAAACCAATAGATGGCGCTGGGTGTCGATTACATCGCGCAAGCGTTTGTGATTGAGGGAGGCCCGTGCCCCAGCAGTGGGGACTTAAATGGGCTGACGATGACGATGAATACTGGTATTGACACCAGTTTGACAAACCTGGTGTGGACATGAGTCCGGCAGAGTACGATTCAGCCTGCCCGAATAGCTGCACTTGTAACTCGCACTGTGTAGACCTAAGATTAAATTTTGATTTAATCTTAGGTGTATAAACGTTACTACGGGTAACTCGTACGACCATACTAGAAAGTAACTCACATGGCCACAAGCCAAATAACTGTCTACTTGCTAGGTAGCAACTCACATAGTGTATACCAGTCTATAGGTTAGTATAATTTATCAATCAGACAAATTACTCAGAAGAGCTTTCTCCTTCATCCCACCTGCCCTATTCCGTCACAGAACTACACGCGCCGGACAACGAAATCATTCCCATCACGGACTAAAAAATTTGGCAGTTCCTATTTCTGCCGCACCATCAAGAAATGGAACTCGTTGCCGGCGCCTTCCTACAATATGGATTCCTTCAAACGAAGCGTGAAGAAGCATCTCGCGGGCCAGCATGGCGGTGCCAGCGGAGGTGATGCTTTGACATAGATTCTGTTGTAATTGCAACATGGGGTCTTATACTGAACCTCTTACAAAAAAACAACTTTTTTACATCTGTTCGGTTTGTTTGATGTTGTTTGATGCATATTTACTTAGTTTCCATTATGAGCCTAATACGGTATACGATTACTTTTTTTTCAATTTTGCAATCAAAAGACCATCGTTGAAAGAATCACTTGATTCTCATTTAAACTACTTGAGATATCACAACTTTGAAATCACATTATTTTGGGCAAACCCAAAACGCTCCATACAAATGGCTACTTAGATGTGACGTCACACTTAAGTATTTTGTATGCATTTCATTTTAATTTTGTATGGTAGCTATTACAAATGTTCGTTATGTCAATGGTTCTATTATAATAATTGGTGCAAATTGTATGGGTTATTCAATGGTATAATTATTTTTAAAATATTTCATACTTTCTAAAATGGACTTGCCCATGAATCTTTGAATGACCATAAAACCGGCTAGACGTTATATTTTTAATTGAGAATTTTTGCCTTTAGCACATATTGACCTATATTTTGACAAAATATTTGTATTTTGTAAAATTTTGAACTTAGTCATATACCCTATTGGCCGCTACAGACTTAGGCCTTACAATAATTAGCCACTCTACTAGGTTACGAGCCGTGTATTAAAATATATAACATAAACCTTTACTCTCCCATAAAAACTGTTAGACGTAAAAATAGATATAGATATGAAAATAAACTGAAGGTACCATTTCATCGTCAGCCCATTTAAGTCCCCCACTACTGGGGTACGGGCCTCCCTCAATCACATGAGGGGTAATTGCCATACTCACCACGCTTGACAGACGGGTTGGCGAGGGTTTTGATATAAATGCAGAGTTTTCCTACTCTGGGCGCTGATGATCATACCAGCAGCTTTACCTTAGTCGCCTTTTACGACACCTCGGTAAGAGTGAGGGTGGTCTATTCTACTCTGCCGGGCCCACACGGCCCATCGATCAGTTATGAACGATCAATTGGTCTAGTGAGAATATATCGATCAACGTCAACCAATCAATTTTACCCTCGATAAGCCACACGGCAACTAAATTAAAAATATATTCATCTGCCCCACATTCAATGTTGATAAAAATATATAATCAATAAAAAATACAGAAAAAAATACAAGTTTTGAGAATCAGCTAAATTAGTTCTTGATTTAAAAAAGTTATTAAAGCGTAAAATAAATTTTTGATGATAATACTAGTTCATAAATATTAAAATTAGATAATAAATATAATTTTAAAGTCTATAATTTTATTCGTAATAATTAATGTAAATTATATATTGTATGTTACCTACTCTCACGAATAATTTATGGTAAATTTAATGTATAATCTACAAATAAGTAACAAATAGTGCAATAATATTTATATTTCTTTAAATTCTTGTAATAAGCAAAATTTTGTATTTAAAATAAAATAAAATAAAATAAAATAATTTTATTTCGACCAACTGAGATCATAATTACAATAATTTACATTAATCACATTACATTACATAGATTTTACTAAATTACAATTGAAATTTTCATACATTAAATTGAAATAAAATAAATAAAATTGAAATAAAATTAAGCAGTCACTACATGAATCATCGCTGCATGGTTCATGTAGTAACAGTCAAATCGACTCGCAAATAGTCTGAGGATGCTGTTGGGACTAGCGCGAACCCTACGCACGAGAGACGCACATCGCTTGCGCATTGTTGCACAGAAACAGTCCACTCCATATTCGGCAAACATCCCTGACGCGCTGCAATATCGCGGTAGCCCCATCAGCATCCTAAAAGCGTTATTATATTGGACACGCAGGGCACTGTATTGTTTCTTTGTATAGCTTGCCCACAAACTGCTAGTGTAAAAGGAGGTACAAAATGCCCTAAACAAGGTGACTTTGACCTCCTCCGAACATCGAATTTCGAACATCGAAATTTAAGATAATAATATGTAGTTATAATGTGAAGTATGACTGGTTAACATTGCTATGCCCTTACAGGGGGCTACATTGTATTAATAACATCTTATGTACGTACATTTATTATTTAAGATAGTTTGTACCCAATGTAGCACGCAATAAAATATTTTGATATTGATATTATTGTAGCTTGCTATAGAGGTAATAGGTACTTATAATTGCCACGCCTAGGCGTAGTTAACAATCGTCAAGCATACCCAGTTAATATGTAAAAAAACTTCTGGTAGCGAACGTCGAAGTGACAAAAAGTAAATTCTACCAAATCTAAGAAAAGAATGCTTCTGCACATAAGACTTGTAGGCATCCCCGCTCGTACGTCTGCAGTCATAAATACTACGACATGAATGCCTTATCTCACTTTATGTAGGAACAGCCCTTGGCTCCACAGACATCGCAATATAACAACGTTTTGCACTTCCCCGGTTTTAGAACGCAAGGTACCATTTGTGAGAGTAGACTCTGCTCTAAAGTACCGCGGACTTCCGGCTGTAATAGTACGGTAGTAAATTATATCATAACCGCAATAGCCGAAATATTGGTACAGGATTTATTGGCAAATGTATCATCACTTACCTACATTATTTAGCTATTGGTCCTGAAAGTGCATTTGGTACTGAGCGATGATAGCTCAGTGAATGCGCTTATCCGTACTGGTGGGGTCGTAGTTCGAATCCAGGCATGTACCTCTAGTTTTTCAAATCTTTGTGCATATTTCTACCATTAGCTCGGCGGTGAGGGAAAACATCGTGACAATTGCACGTTTTGGAAAGTGTTTTTGGTTTGTCCACTACTAATCGGCGATAGGTAACATCATTAAATAAATATGTACAAACTTTTGCTAATGAAAAAGCAAAATTTTTTTTTATATGATGGGTGGCAGACGAGCAGGAAGATCGCCTTATGATAAGCGATTGCAGCCGCCCATAGACATCCGCGACACCAGTAGAGTCACAAGTGCGCTGTCGACCTTTAAGCCCCTCTTTTCCCCGGATTAAGCCGGGTACCCTCACTCACGCAGCAAAAACCTCACATAGCTATTCCACGCTGTTATTGTGAGGCCGTGGTATCACTCCGGTCGAGCAGGCAAATTCATGCCGCAGCGTGACTCTCCTCCCACGGTCAATGGTTATGTACAATTATGTAAGAATAGTCCTTCGTGCCTAAGTCCTGAGTCATCGCAATATAACAAGGTTTTGCTCTATCCCAGCTTTATAGACTAGCTCCACTTAAGCTACTTTTGTTGTAAGATGTTTTAAAGCATTTGTAGGGAATTTGCTCAAAAGATACTACCACGTACGGCTCTAAAAGAGTCCCATTTTTAGGGTTCCGTAGCCAAATGGCAAAAAATGGAACCCTTGTAGATTCGTCATGTCTGTCTGTGTTTCCGTCCGTGAGTCACAGCAACTTTTCTCCGAAACAATAAAAACTATACTATTGAAACTTGGTAAATAGATGTAATTTGTTTACCCGTATTACAATTGTTACATAAAAATTGGATAAAATAAAAAAAATGGAGGGGTCTCCATACTTGAAACTGAAACTCAAATATTTTTTTTCATCAAACCTATACGTGTAGGGTATCTATGGATAGGTCTTTAAAAATGATGTTGAGGTTTTTAACATCATTTTTTTCTAAACACAATATTTTGCCCAAGAGACGCTCCCAAAGTGTTAAATTGTGCGTGTCCCCCCCCCCCCGCCCCCCCCTCTAACTTCTATAATAAAAGAATTATAAAACTAAAAAAAAAATGTACTTATGTACATGTACATGTGTGATGATTATTCATGAAAACTAACAACGAAAATTGGTTTGAACTAGATATAGTGAGTAATTTTTTTTAATACGTTATAAACCGTAAATCGCAATTTACCTTCCATATATCTTACTTGCTGCTATGGAACCCTTCATGGGCGAGTCCGACTCGGAGTTGGCCGGTTTTTTAAGATGGGACAGCTATCATTAGGTTTAAGGTCCTGGGGGGTATTGTTACTCGCGTCCGTAGGAAGTTGCCCTTTGTTACCCTACACGTGCCCCCTGGGTGGCGCTAAATGAGTGATAACGCCGAGTCTCAGGCGGCGGTTAAATAACCTGACCCAGCTGGCACGCAAATCGTGCAAGCACTGTGGCGGTAGGAAATGACCAACACAAACCGTAATCCTGTGGGCACTCGTGCAGCGCAGGCCCGGTGGCCTTGGCTTCATCGCCTGAGTCATGAGGAAGAAAACCTCTAAAAAATAATTACCCCAATCCTACGGTGGGAAACGCGCCAAGAGGATGTATGGCTGAGGGGTATTCAGTCAATAGCGCCAACATCGATGGACCTGGCAAACATCGTTGACTTTCGCCTTCTCATAGGAATGGGCGTCACCCTGTGAGTGACCTTTTAGATCGTCCCTACTCGTGGGAACCAAAATGAAGGAACCTAAAGATAAAATACAAACCCAAAAAACTAACACAACAAATATTCCACCCAGCACTCTTCAACCGGCCTCGGTCTGCCTCTCTTAGTAGTGTACTACCATCCTCTTCTAATAGCCTGGAACAAGAACATGATTCACAAGATCAAACAACCAACCCAAACATAGATATGGATCCAGATACGAGCCAAAATTCTGCGATTCTACCACCAAACGTGGCAAAGAGTACCGACGCTAAGAGGCGCCAAGAGAAAAAAAACATCCTCTCCCTCACCCGAGAGAACGAGTGTAAGAAACAGATTCAGTGGACTACCAACAGATGAAAAAGAAGAAGACAATGAACTTCCAAAAAAAGATCCTAAGCCACCTCCAATAATTCTTTACGGCATAGAAGACGTCAATAAACTCACGGAAGTCTTGAAGCGTGATGGGAACGAAAATGACTTTGTCTACAAAATTATTAACAAAAGCCAACTCCGAATCAGCTGCACTACTGTAGAAACATACAAAAAAGTCATAGATACTATTAGAGAGAAAGGCCTGATAGGACATACATTTAATAGGAAAGATAAACGGACGTATAGAATAGTGATTAGAAACCTACATCACTCAACACCAATCGATATTATAAAAGAAACATTGGAAGGTACAGGAAATACCGTTGTTGGTGAAATTATAAATGTTAGTACGGACCTGAAAGAAAACCAACCTTCACATTCTTTGCGAACTTGGTCCCAAGGACCAAATAACAAAGCAGTTAAAAATCTTAAATATATATATCACCAATCGGTAATTATAGAAGACCCTCATAAGCGGAGCTCAGTGGTGCAATGCCAAAGATGCCAGCAATATGGCCACACTAAAAACTACTGTATGAGGCCACATCGCTGTGTGAAATGCGCACAGGCTCACAAAACTTCGGACTGCCCAAAAAAAGATCGTAACACTCCGGCTACATGTGCTCTATGTGACGGCACCCACCCAGCAAATTACAGAGGGTGCGAAGTATATAAAGAAATATTAGCCAGGAAATCTAATAAGCACACAAACCCTAAACGCAAGGAAAACCCAGAATCAGTTGCTACCTCGACCTATCAGCTCCCACCACAGATCAACAATGAAAGTAAGAAATACTCTGATACCAATAAACGACAGAGATATTCTGATGTCTTGAAAACTAACAAAAATAACAACAGTGAAGAAAAAGTTACCTCAAACAAAACAACTATTGAAGAAATGTTCATTAAACAAAATGAAAAAATGGATTTAATCCTACAACAAATGAGTACATTAATCAGCCTCATAACAACCCTAGTCACACAAATGACAAAATGACATCTCTCAAGATAGCTACCTGGAACCTAGACGGTCTATCTCCAAATAAAAATGAAGTTGAGATCTTATTAAATATGCACAACATAGATATACTTCTAGTATCTGAAACCCACTTCACGGCAAACAGTAGCATTAAGATAAGAAACTATGAAATTTACGCCACAAATCATCCGATGGAACTGCACATGCAGGAGCGGCAGTGATAGTCAAATCGAACATTAAACATTTTGAGCAGGCCCCAGTTTAAGAAACCTCATATTCAAGCAGCCACTATTGGAATACAAGATCGTAATGGAAAATTCAACGTCTCTGCTATTTACAGCCCTCCAAAACACAAAATAACCGTGGAACAATATGACGAGCTATTCAATACTCTTGGCCCGCGTTTCATAGTTGGAGGAGATTGGAATGCAAAGAACACCCACTGGGGATCTAGATTGATCAACACCAGAGGTAGAGAACTTAAGAAAAGCCTTGATAAGAATAACATAACCACAATTTCAACAGCGGAGCCCACCAACTGGCCTAGCGATCCAAATAGATTACCAGATGTCATTGACTTCTTCGTGGTGAAGGGCTTATCCAGACTTTTCTACAATACGCAAACATGCCTGGACGCCCAGCTCAAACCATGTGCCAGTAATATTAACAATTGGAACTACAGTACTTAATATTACAAGGACTACTAAGCTGCATAATCAACGTACAGACTGGGACTCCTTCCGGAACTAGTGCACCAGAGGTTGGACCTACAAATAGCATTAAAAACGGAATCGGACATTGATATAGCTACAAAAACAATAACTGCAACTATACAAGAATGTTGTTGGCAGTGCACACCTGAAGCTAACGAGCGTCCCCGGCAACGCAAAGTCTACTCTGAAAGTATACTACTGAAAATAAAGGATAAAAGGAGACTACGAAGAGTATGGCACACAAGTAGAAATCCAAGCGACAAAACAGCATTCAACAAAGCTGCAAAAGAATTAAAGACCTTAATAACGGAAGCGAATGATGCAGCTCTGCAAACTTATCTCGAGAACCTTACTGCAACAAAAGCGACAAACTATTCACTATGGAGAGCCTGCAAAAAATTTCGACCGACCATTACACCACAAGCCACCACTACGAATGCAGGATGGAGGATGGGCTAGAACTGGACAAAGCAAGGCAGAAGAATTCGCCAAACATCTGAGCCAAGTGTTTAAGCCGAATAAAGCTGTATCTACCGCAGACGAATCAGACATTGACTCAATTCTCAACCAAGACTTCCAGCTCGACCGTCCTCTAAAACCAGTGACGCCACCGAAATTGTTAAAATATCAAGTCAATGGATAATAACAAAGCACCGGGATTTGACTTAATCGACAAAAAAGTCCTGGAAAGTTACCACGCAAAGCTATTGTATACCTAACCATACTCTTTAACGCTATTCTGAGGGTAGGATACTTCCCCGACTTGTGGAAGGTTTCCATGATAATAATGATCCACAAACCTGGTAAACCTCGGAATGAAGTTACTTCATATAGACCGATAAGCTTGCTGCCCATTATGTCCAAACTCTTCGAGAAGTGTCTGCTCCACAGGCTCAACAGCGCCTTAAGGGAAAATTCAATTGTCCCAGATCACCAATTTGGGTTTCGGAGAGAACATTCTACCATAGAGCAGGTCCACAGAGTATGCAGGAGAATCCGAAAATCGTTCGAGATGAAAGAATACTGTTCATCAGCATTTCTTGACATACAGCAGGCCTTCGACAGAGTGTGGCATAAAGGCCTCTTATGCAAAATTAAGTCCTTATTACCCCACACATTCTATGGAATCTTGAAGTCCTACATTTCTGACCGAATATTCCAAGTAAGAGAAAGCGATTCAACATCAGGGTTCTATGAAATAACTGCAGGAGTGCCTCAGGGCTCTGTACTTGGACCTATTCTGTATACGCTGTTCACATCTGACCTGCCACAGGGCCCAGATACGACAATTGCCACCTTTGCCGACGATACTGCTCTGCTGGCCTCGAATGAATGCCCAATGAAAGCGTCACAAATCCTGCAAACCAGCTTAAATGAAGTAGAGAAGTGGCTGGCTAAATGGAGAATTGCTGTTAGTGTTAACAAATCAACACACATCACATTCACACTCCGCAAGGAAAACTGTGCTCCTGTCACCCTAAACGGCGCGCAATTACCACATCAGGACTCCGTTAAGTACCTGGGAATGCACCTGGACCGTCGGCTCACTTGGCAGAAACACATCAAGACAAAAAGAGATGAGATTAACCTAAAGTACAAAGGCCTTTATTGGCTGCTGGGTAGAAATTCAAAGCTCGCGATGGACAACAAAATTCTCATCTACAAGCCATGATAAAGCCGATTTGGGCATATGGCATACAGCTATGGGGAGCAGCATGCGAATCCAACTTAATGATAGCACAAAGAGTACAAAACAGTATACTGAGGCAGATATCGAATGCTCCATGGTTCCTCAAAACAACAGAGCTCCATGAAATTCTCGACATGCGACAATCAAGCAGGAAATCGCTTCCCATGGTGATAAATATAAAGCAAGACTGCAAATGCATCCCAACCAACTTGCGGGACAACTAACAATCCAGAAATGATTCGTCGCCTTAAAAGAGGCGAGATATCTTTGATCCGGATAGTCAGCTCACTGAATGACTATCTAAAGAAAATGGATGTACCCTGCTGGGGGTAGCAACCGCCTAAAAAAAAAAAATATCTTTCAACACATCTGCTTATAGCCAACAGGCTGATCGCAAGATTTTAATCATAAAAAAAAAAAAAAAAAAAAAAAAAAAAAGGTTTAAGGTCCTGCTACTTCACGAGTAGAAGTGAAGAAGAAAAGGTGTAAAGATAAAGACAAAAGATAAAAAAATATTTATTCAATTTAGGTCCACACAAAACACTTATGAATGTCAAAATAGGTACATAATATTTACTGCTGGTTCGGAATGTCAATTTCTACTGAAAAGACACCAGCAACAAACTCAGTAGTTACTCTTTTCAAATATTGATGATGTTACAGAGTCTCAATTGAGAAGATAAATTATGAAAGTTAATATACTATTATATGAATAACTACTCAAAAGATTAATCAATTAACATGACCAAGAATCCTTATCATTTAAATAGTCTTGTACACTACAGTAACCTTTCTTCATTAGGCAGGTTTTAATATGAGACAACTTATCCAGTGATAGGTTAATGACATTTTGTGGTAGCTTATTAAATATCTTAATACTTAAGCCAACAAATGAATTACCGATTTTATGAAGTCTGAGGACCGGGACGGCAATCATCATCATCATCATCATCAGCCCATTTAAGTCCCCATAGCAGGGGCACGGGCCTCCCTCATTCACATGAGGGGTAATTGCCATACTCACCACGCTTGGCAGACGGGTTGGCAACGGGACGGGACGGCAAGCCTATGTTTATTTCTGGTGTTAAGACTATGACTATCGGACTTTTTTGGAAAAGTGTGCAAGTTCTTACGTACATGCACAATGCAGTCGAGGATGAGTTGGGAAGCCACGGTTAAAATATTTATTTCTTTAAATATTTCCCTAAGTGAAAAGTGTAAAAAGCAGATGTAGATTTAAAAAGAAATCAAGGAGATGATTCTTCGTTGTTTTGGTAGATGTCGCTATGCATTTTTACATAGTGCTAGCAAAGCGAATTTCCAAAACAATGACTTCAAGCCCCCTGCCCACAAAAACAATTTTAAAAAAGTATAGTAATATACCAGAGATCTAGAAGCTATTGGGATTTTTTTCGTATATTATTTATAGTAAATAAAATTATTTCTGATATTATATTTAATCGTCGACTGAATCGCGAAGGTGGCCGTACTACATTAGCCGTTGAGTATTAGTCGGTTTCACTCGCTGCGTGAGTGAGAGTACCGGAGGCTTAAACCGGGGAAAAGAGAGGGGTTAAAAGGTTGGCAGCGCACTGAATGACTCCACTGGTGCCGCGGGTGTCAATTGCTTACCTTAATTGTGATCCATTTGCTCGTCTGCCACCGATCGCATAAAAAAAAACATTCGTTCATTCATAACAACAGGTAAATACAAAATTAAACCAACCGAAAAATTCTAAGTCAAAACCCTCCTTTCCTGAAAAGTAACTCTCCCCATTATGCTAATACGAGAAAAGGAACATTGTCATACAGCCCAATATAGGTCAGTAACTTAATATTTGTTTGCTATCCGATATAAAACGTATTGATATTCTTACTGCCTGACACCGGTCGTGCAAATTCACTTTGAAATAAGAAGCGAAACAGGAAAACATTCGATCTCGGCTTTTATTTAGAAGTAAGAAATTGAGTACCTACGTGACAACTTTTTTTCAATAAAGTTAGGAATCCGCCCTCAGTTTACTGGTTCGTGATGTTTTTAAATTAGTAATTATAAGTGGCAATAAGTGGCAGATGAACAGACGTATTACTTAAAGGTAAGGTATTTCGAGCTGACGTTGTTTTTACCTGTATGTGCTTGTTTATACCTAGAGCCTCAGTTGGCTCTCTTCAGCCCGATGGTAAGCAATAGAAGTTGTTGTTGCAATTACAACGGAACCGTGCTGCCGGGTAAATAATAATTAAATATATTCACTTTATGTAATATAGAATGGCGAATTCTCATTTTAAGAAAAAAAAAAACAATGTTTTAGGTTAGCCGCTGAAAACCAGCGTCGGCGCTGGCTATACTCGGCCAGTGTCGACAAAAGCTGAGCAGTCACCTATTTGACACTTTTTTATTTTTTTATTTAGTATCTATTTATGTTATTGTTTTGTTATATTATTACCTGTATTAACTGTATGTTCTTTTTACTTATTGCGTCAAATAAAGATTTATTCATTCATTCATTCATTATTCAAGATGAAAAAGATTCGTTTGCTCGTTTGCCTCCCTTTCTCTTAAAAAAATAGGTCCACTTCGGGTCGCTGAGCCAGCGTCATAAGTAAGTTAACTTTATGTATAGGAATATGTGTGAATCTGTAGGATGGTGGTGCTATAATTTTAAATACTCGTATAATAAGCCGTTATTTTATTATTGTTTACATCCCGTCAACCTCATAATCTATAATATAAAAATCAATCGCAAAATGTGTTGGTAAGCGCATAACTCAACAACGCCTGGACTAATTTAGCCAATTCTTTTTTTAAAATGTTCGTTGAAGAAGAAAAAATCGAATAATTGTCGGGAAAACCCTAAAAACAGTCCTTTTCTTTTTCACATACAAACGTTTTCTAACTAAAACGTAGAATCAATTTGAGTTTTATT
>JADPWL010000368.1:0-11959 GCA_019059595.1 Marasmia exigua
ATCCGATATTCCACAGGAGGTGGTCCCAGGACCGACCCCTGGCGGACAACCGGTCTCACCGTCTGGCGCCTGGGTTTCCCATTTTTATTAGTAAAGACTACCTCCCTGTTTGTGAGGTAGTCTTTAATAAGGCGGATCAAGTATTGAGGCACTCGGAAATAAGCGAGTGCCTCATTAATGACGGAGTGGGGCAGGGTGTTGAAGGCGTTTCGAATATCGAAACTTACCGCCAACACCCCTTTCCTCTCCGCAGCCGCCTCTCGGGTAATGCCCCGCAGGCGGGTCAGGGGCGTCGATCGTCGACCGCCCCGACCTGAAGCCGTTACTGGGTCTCTGACAAGTCGGGCCCAATCTCCGTCATGTGCTCAACGAGGCGGGAAGACACCACTTTCTCCATCATCTTCCCTACCTCGTCCAGCAGTACAATCGGCCTATAGGCCGACGGACTGTCCGTTGGCCGACCCGCCTTATGAATCAGCACCAGTTGGCCCTGCTTCCATATTTTTGGGGAACCTCCCGACTCTTAGGCAGCGGTCGAAGAGGTCCCGAAAACGCCTTTCCATCTCCCCGATGGCTATCGCAACCACCTTAGCTGGAATGCCATCGGGGCCAGGGGCGGTCTTCTTGGCACGAAGACGTATTTCTGCCGCTCCAAATTCCTCCGTGGAGATGGGTGGGATCTCGTCAACCGCGGGGAAGGGAAACACCCCTTCAGGGGGGGGGCATTCTTGGAGGGTCGAAATCGGTGCGGAGCGGAAAGAGTGTCCGTACCACCCTCCCCAGGAGCTCTGGTTGGAGGGTCTCAGACACTGGGGGGCCAATGGGGCGCAGCTTATTGCGGGCTGCTTTATATGGCCGCCCCCAGGGGTCCCGGTCGAGACCCTCTAGCATTTCTTGACGCGCTGCGTCCTTGGCCTGGCTAATTGCTACCTTAAAAGACCGCCTAGCCTCTCTATAGGCTTCATATAAGCGGTCCTCATTGGCCAGTCCCTCCTCCGTCGTCGTCTGCTCCTGGTAAACGCCCTCCGAGCGGCATTGCAGGCTATCCGGAGTCCTGCGAAGTTCTTCTGACCACCAATAGATGGCGTGTCGGGGTCCTGGCGGCGGGACCGAGGCATGCTAGCATCGCATACCTCGGTCAGGGCGCTCCTCAGAGTAGACGCGGCAGCATCCACGTCTTCCTCTTCCAGGTTCGGATAAAACCAATCCTGGAAGAAGGCCGCCTCCTTGACCTTGTCCCTGTCTAGGCGGGAAGAGAGCCCAACGTGGGAACAAAGATGGTCGATCAGCCGTCCCCTGAGACCCCTGCGCGCTCCGGACCTCGAACCGTATGTAACGGTGGTCCGAAAGTGTTTTCGCGGAGATCCACTCTCCAGCCTTCCGTGCGCGCGGCTAGTGCAGGGGTGGCGAAAGTTAAGTCCACCACTGAACCACCCTGCATCCGCACGCATGTTTGGGTCGAGCCCTGGTTGAGTAGTGTGAGACCACTTACCACTGCCCATTCTCTCAAGGTTCGCCCACGGAGGTCTTCTGCCGGGTTCCCCCACGCCATGGACTTGGCGTTGAAGTCCCCAGCGAGTATGATGGGGCGTGGCGCTAAACGGCCTAAAGCCGCGCCGAGGGAGTTCAGGAAGCTTTCGAACTCCCGAAACGGGCGGTTCGGGGAGAAGTATACCCCCCCCACGGTGGGTAGACCACCTGCCCCATTGGTCCGATATTGTGACGGCAGTAGGGAGGCAATGGATAAGGCTAGCAAGGGACCGAAGGTAAAGGCGTGATAAAGAAGAGGCCAATACAAGCTTCTCGAATACGTTATGGGCTCTGTCACAAACTTGACATAGTATAAAGGGATAGCTAGTTGTTAAAACATCTTATGTAAACGAGCGTTTGACTATTCCAGCGTAAATTCAGCAATCATATCGTAAATAATAAAGCAAACTTCTAAAACGAACAAAACTAGGCCGGCAACGAATCAGCGTCTTCTCTGATCTCACAGATGTGCATAGGTGGCGGTGATCACTTACCATCAGGTGTCCCGTTTCTTCGTTTATCGCCTCTTTTTTATGAACAAGAGACTTTAGACCAACGCTTGAAAACGCTCCTTCTCGGGTTTATGAGGTGCTGTAATAGGTTACGGGGCTGCCACAATAGATCATCTACTGGTCGCAGTGGCTATGAGACGCAGGGCTCACCCCATTTCTATCAGATAATCAACGCTTGACTACAATCTCACCTGATGGAAAGTGACGATTTCGTTCGCGTTCGCCTAGAAGATGCCTGTTCACTCTTGCCCTAAAGATGTTCATAGCATGATGGCATTTAAAAAAAAACTCCCGCTAATTCATTCAGTCATTTAAGGGGCTGTTTACACAATTTTGGTGAAAGGGGTAGTTTTACACTAACTAACAATTAATTATCTCGTTTATGTTTCACCACACATTGCCAGTGTCCTATACTTTGATATGGCTAGCTTCGTGCAAAATTATTTACAGCAAATACCTTACATTATTCTAGAATAGTAAATTTAATATCTAAAGTATATACAGTAAATAATACAAAAAACGTGTTTAGTAGCAGTCGTTGTAGAAGAAACTTTGCACTATTACATAATAAATTACAACGAATTACCAATGATATTTAATTTATAGATGTGTCAATCATTGGCCTAGCATAGTATTAATACAGATTTCGTAAATGGGTATTATACAAAAACGATCTCTAAACCCGTGAAAAATAATAAAGGTGTTATTAAGCAGTTTTAATTCTTTTCCGAAAATTAATGAACGATTTTTTTTTTGTTTCAAACGTCAAAACTGCTTTATAAAACCGTTTAGCTAACAAATGATGAGAACTATTAATTATAATGACAATAGGCACATCTATAAAATAAACATCAGTGCATGTTACATATAAATTAAACAGTTAGAAGCTAAATTAAATTGTATGGGATCCAAGCAGATCAACTCGTACAGATTTGTCTAGCTGCTGGTGTAGCTTTTAGAAAATGTTTGAAATATTACATAAACTCTGAGTATTGTACCGTTGTATTGTTTTAAACTTTCATGGTAACTTTGTAATAGTTTGTAGCGAAATTTCTACCATGTACCTTAATTTTGAGTTCCCGATATTCGGCGCTGTTGTAAACGTGATGCACAAAATATCGGAAACTCAAAAATAAATTACTAACATGGTAGAAATTTCATTAAAAATATTCTCATACTACCTTTTTTGTATATTATGAGTGTATGTTCATTTTGTTTTTTACAGTGTTATCTAACAAAATTAAAAAAAAAATCTTAAATTCAATATTTTTTTAAGTTTCCCATGTACAACAATCGAGTTCGGGGTTTTGTTGCCTTTCATTATTTAATAAAAAATTAAGTTTATTTGCTTGAATCTTTTTTCGTGAGAATTTTTTTTTCAAGATTTTTAGTCTCGCATTCTTTGGCGGCTGCCTCTCCCCCTCTTCCACACTTCCAAATAACTAAAAAACTAATTGTGAGTACAGTATTGAAAGAGTTATCCTTTGACTCCTTACCGTTAAGGAGTTGACCTTTTCATCAGCAGAGCTACAAAATTGATACAGTCAGGCGTAAATACTGGTGCAGTTTTGAAAAAAGATACAAAAACATTAGGGTGTCCCTATAAAATTTGAGAGTTCCCCTCAATTTTTCCCGCAAGATCCCATCATCAGAGCCTGATATCCTGATCATGGTACCAATCCGGGACTCGGACTAGAATTGAGAACCTCCTTTTTTTAGGACTTTCGAAAATTGATTTTGCATAGTAGACATATTTCATTTCATTTCAAAACTTTAAAATTTATCAATAGCTATTATTAAATATTGACCTTGACATTGAACTTGAGTGGAGACCGCGACTCGGTAAGCGTAGTGTAGGACGCCCTGCGACAAGATGGGATGACGACATTCGAAGGCTGGCTGGTGTGGGCTGGATGAGAGTGGCCGAAAATCGGGAGCAGTGGCGTGCATTAGGGGAGACCTATGTCCAGCAGTGGACGAGTTTGAGTTGCTGATGATGATGATGATGATGATTATTAAACATTTCTTAAGACTTATCAAATGTTTTATTTCAGGATTTTTTTGGTATAGATTTTTTTTATTTAACAACTTTTGAACAATGGATGATTTAAAACAAACCAAAATATACAAAGCTGTAGGTATTTTTTTATCATAGAACTTAGTTTAACAGCCGCTCAATTAAAACGGTAAAAAAGTTTATTGAACCTTGTTAAGACTTGCATATATTAGGATTATTAAGTTAATGCACTTTATCATTCTAACGTCTCTCACTAACATGGCTAAAAATAACTATACCTGCCTATATGACTTTTTTAAGCGGTGGAGTTGGCAATTAATTACATTATATATAAGATGTCTTAAGTCTTATCTCATGGGTACTGACATTAAAAACCACACCAGCACAGACACAAACCAAATCAGACCTTAAAACTAACCTCAATTATTCTGAATCAACAACCTTGTTTCCCATTCGTTGCACAACAGTCTATACGCCTCACGGTCACGCTAGGAGGACGGAGACCAGGCACAGCCACCAAGCCTGGCTGAGCCTCAGGGAGTGGCTGAGCCATGAACTGGAGGAGCTGTGGAGGGGCGGCCAGCCCTCGCTCCAAAGGCCCCGCCCGTCGGCGTCGGGTCACATCGTGGTCACCATTTCTGGGGAAAAATTGAGATTCAATATTCTGCTTTAATTAAAAGAAGGAGCTTCTTTGTTTCACATGTAAGTATTAAAGATTGATATTCAAGTGTATATTTTAAAGGCGTTAAGAAGTTATAATATTCTCCAACCGATTTCGCCTAAGGTAGCCCAATCTCAACGATCAGCCATTTACGCAGGATATTATAGTGCTGAAGTGTGTTGCGCAAACACAAGTGCACTGTCTATTCCCTTGCCTTCATAATCCGATGGTACACCAGTTGTGACAGACCGTAGAGGGATCGGGCGCAGGAAACAATGGCTTAACTTTTCCGAGGCACGGGGGTATAAGACCGCCAATTTCTAGATTCTGGGCTGACATTGAGAAATTCTTAACAGAAAAACTCAGGTACAAATTTTGGCCCGACTCGGGGATCAAACCCGGGAGCAAGCGAGTCAACTGATGGAAAGTATTCATCGCCGCCCGTGAACATCCGCGAAATCGGAGAGATCGCTAATATGTCCGGCCTTTTTAAAAAAAAAGTACGCTCTTCTCTTGAAGGTCCCTAAGTCGTAGCCGTCCGGAAGTACTCCTGCAGCCAAACCGTTCCACAGAACTGAGGTGGTGGTGGTTAAGAAGTATAAAAGTGTCAAAGGATGTGATTCCAAGTCATCGCTTCCGTTGTAATTGCAACGTTGGCCCTTCTTGCGCTAACCATCATGCTAAAGATTGGACTTGTGAGTCAACTACGTAGCAGGTGTATATAGGCTGCAGCAATTGCTTTTCATCGGTAGATATATCAGCTTCTATCACATTATCACTTACCCAGATTCTGCATTTGGTGTTGGCTGAGCACAATGTAGGGGTTGTTGAGGTCGGGGTCCTGTAGCACTCCTCGGTGCAATTGCTCCAAGTGCCTCTCTGTGTCGTCTACATACAAAGAATATAATTTAAATTCAAATTCATACATCTCATACATTGCTCTTATTCCGTCCTTACAATTGTTAGCCAAATACAAATCGATTGGCTAGACATCACTAGTAGATACCGGATCCCTAGTGGCGTCTGTTACTCGAGATGTCACATAAATTTTTTGCGCATACTGATATTTATTTATATTTTTATTGCACAAGAAAATAAAGTACTGTAATTTTTTCCTATGTATTACTGTGCAATCTCGTTATGCTTATGTTATGTGTCCTGTCTAAGTAAATCTTTTATGTGGTCAATAAATGTTTACTTACTTATTGATATTTGTTAATTAATTTTATTAAAATCAAAAATCAAAATCAAATAATTCTTTATTTGCATAGGCTTGTACACAGCACTTACAAATCGTCATACATTTGAATGACTTAAAACTATTTATAAGTACTTATGTATAATTTACATGTTAATACATATATATGTTGATACATAAAATATACTAAAGAAATAAATAAACATAATGCGATTCTACCACCGGCTCGGAAAGTTGTTTCTGGTCGAGAAGATCCGGCAAGAAACTCGCCCAGTTACTCTTTTAATCGCCAACTTTTTTACAATGGTTTATTATCCTCATACCAAGTCATACAGTCTAATGCAACACAAAATAGAATGAAGCAAATTAAAAGCTAAATATGAGGTAAACCGAAGCGGACTAGTCCCAAAGGTGGCACCTGTTCACAAGTATGACGTATGTGTCAGCCATCATTTCACTCAACCATATTAGAGGGAATGTAATGACCCGCCACATAACGCCACCACCTCAGAGACATTTGAGTGAGCACGACTACTTAGGTTCTCCTCATAGGTCACAAAGAGTAGTAGTTACTTAATCTAATACTAATAAACTGCAGGACGAGGTGTACAATAGTAGGTGGTTAGCATCTTGTCAATTATTGAATAATCAATATAAATCAATTTTATACAGTAATAAATGCTGCTAAGCCTAATTTATTAAAATTCAGTAATTATATAATATTAATGATTTTTGTTAATATATATGAAAAATTTACAAGTGTGCAAGCATGGAGGTCATTATGTCCATGAATCCTTATCATTTAAGTAGTCTACAATTTATAGTATCCTTTACTCATTAAACAGGCTTTCACGTGAGATTTAAATTTATGCGTTGGTAACTCAATAACATTTTGTGGCAACTTATTGTACATTTTAATACTTAGACCAACAAATGAATTATTAATTTTTTGAAGTTTCAGATTTGGAATCGCGAGCTTGTGTTTATTTCTAGTGTTAAAACCATGACAATCAGATTTTTTCGAAAAAATATCCATGTTCTTTCGCACGTACAAAATACAGTCTAAAATGTATTGAGAAGCTACGGTTAAGATGTTAATGCTCTTAAATAATTCTTTTAGCGAATCGCGAGGTCTAAGGTTGTATATGGAGCGGATGGCCCTCTTCTGCAATACAAATATAGTCTGTATATCAGCAGCAGACCCCCACAACAAGAGACCATAAGACATTACACTGTGAAAATAACTAAATAAACCAATCTCGCGGTTTCAATATCGTCAGATGTCTAATCTTCTTAACCGCATACGCGGCGGAACTAAGTCTTCCGCCAAGGCTGCGACGTGGGGTCCCCATTGTAATTTGGCATCCATGGTAATGCCAAGGAAAACTGTTGAATCAATGACTTCAATACGTTCATTATTCATAGTGATGTTAGTATTGACCTGTCTTACATTGGGCATTGTGAATTTTACACATTTAGTTTTCTTAGCATTAAGAAGTAAGTTGTTAGTGGTAAACCAATGGAGAACTTGTGACAGAGTGTCATTTACATCGTCAAACGTACTTTTTCTTCGGTCAACATTAAAGATCAACGAAGTGTCATCAGCAAATAGCACTACCTCACAAAGGTCTTGTGTAAAGTAAGGAAGGTCATTTATATATATCAGGAAAAGCAGAGGCCCAACATCGATCCTTGGGGCACTCCCATCAATAGAGGAGTGCCTGAAGAATATGTCCCATTAATGTTTACTTTCTGAATTCTATTAGACAAGTAAGAATTTATCAAACTTAGTGAAATCTTGGACACACCATAATGAGCTAATTTTAACAACAATGTTTGGTGCGTAACGCAATCAAATGCTTTCGATAGGTCACAAAATACTCCAACAGCATCCTGCTTGTTTTCCCATGCATCAAAAATATGCTTGATAAGTGCAACTCCTGCATCAGTTGTTGACTTACCTTTAGTGAACCCAAATTGTTTATTATGAAGCAGGTCGTTAACTTTAAAATGAGACAGCAACTGAACGAATATGACTTTTTCAAAAATCTTACTCAGTGCTGGTAATATAGAAATAGGCCTAAAGTTAGAAGGATTACTTTTATCACCTGATTTGAATAACGGTATGATTTTGCTATACTTCATTAAGTTAGGAAATTGGCCTTCGTCAACACATCTGTTGAATATCATTGACAAATGGGGTGCGATATGCAGTATTATATTTTTTAAAATGTCTACGGATATTCCCCAAAGATCTTCAGTTTTTTTTATATTTAGATCTTTAAAAGTTTTTACTATTATCTCAGGTGTTACATGGGTAAATCTGAAGGTGTTTTACATTCGTCACTTTTGCTTTTAGCAAGGAGACAGCAAGATGTGAACTTGAGTTTAATGTACTTGTCGTTGTCACTGGTATATTAGTGAAAAAAGACTCAAATGCATTTGCCACATCAGCATCAGAGTCAAGTTGTTTGCCATTGATTTTTAGAGAGACCTTGTGTTCTTGTGTTTTGTTTTTACAAGTCTCTTTGTTTATGATATTCCATGTGATTTTAATTTTGTTAGTTGCTTTACTTATTTTGTTTTTAATGTAGTTTGATTTAGCAACAGCGCATACTTTCTTGAAGCATTTAGAATAGTTTTTTACATATTCTATTACTGTATGATCACATGAATTAGCCTTAATGTCATATAATTCAAACAATTTTCTTCTGCTTATGTATATACCTGTAGTGGCCCAGTCACTAAATTGATTTTTAGAATTATTTTTAATGGTCTTCTTGTGAAGATGCCATTAAATTCCTTTTCAACAATTTCGAAAAGGCTTTCATATAATTCATCAACACTATTTTCAATACATGGAATTGAGGATATTTTATTACAAATATTCTTCTTGAACTTTTTACACGCCCCTTAGTAATGGGCCTACATGTGAAACTAGTAGACGGAACAGTTCGATGACAGTCGATAACAGCCATCTGACCACTGTGATCAGAGTTTATAAAATTTATTATGGATTTTTCCCCTACATTACAATTACAGAATATGTTGTCCAAACACGTAGCTGAAGTGGAGGTGACTCTTGTAGGTTCATTGAAAAAGGTGGTGTAAATTGAAAGATTTAAAAAGATTCAGAAACCTAATAGAGTTCTGTGAATCCTCTAGGATGTTAATATTAAAGTCACCGCACACAATAACTTTTTTACTTTTTGCACAAACTTTTCTCAAGACTTCTTCCATGCTAGTCTCAAATGAGTCATAAATTGCAGAAGGGGGTCTGTACACGCAGACAATGATATGCTGCTCCAGCTCTGCACACGAAATTTCAATAGTTCGTTCTATAGATAGTGACTCAATGTCTTTACGTTGTTTACATTTAAGAGAATTTTTTAACAAAATGAGTGACCCTCCTCTTATTGCTGAGTCTCTCGTGAACGAACTGATAACTTTGTAATCATTAATACTAACAATTAATTGATGTTGATTTAACCAATGTTCAGTGAGACATAGTATATCAACATTCATTTCTTGTAAAAATAATTCTAGCTCTAATTCTTTACCAGGCATATTGCTATACATTATAATTGTAATCCTACTCAGAGCGCGTTTCAATGTTAATATTATAAAGTACTTGTATTACGAGTATCAGACAATCAAGAATTAGCAACGCATATAATTTTGTATGAATTTATTTATAAATTGTATGTGTATCAATCTATATACGGTTAACTTATTAACTTACATGGCAATAAAGTTGTTGTTGGCGGCACTGTTGTAGTTGTCGTTGTTGTAGTAGTTGTGGTTGTTGTTGTTGTTGTCGTCGTCGTTGTTGTTAACACTGTTGACAAAGGAAACTATTAAGATGCAATATGGTAGTTTTCGTAGTTTTTCTTTAGAAACAAATTCACACTAATGCATCTAGAACCATTTTTGAGTAAACTCTGACGGAAGGCCTTACTCCAAAAGTGTACAGTGTTAGAAAATTTCGTTTCTTAAATTTCGTCTGACCGGGAATCGAACTCAGTACGTTTTAGTCATCATCATCATTATCATCAGCCCACTTAAGTCCCCACTAGCTGGGGCACGAGGCCTCCCTCATTCACATGAGGGGTAATTGCCATACTCACCACGCTTGGCAGACGGGTTGGCGAGGGTTTTGATATAAATGCAGAGTTTTCATTCTCTGGGTGCTGATGATCATGCCAGCAGCTTTACCTTAGTCGCCTTTTACGACACCTCGGTAAGAGTGAGGGTGGGCCTATTCTACTCTGCCGGGACCACACACGTACGTTTAGTGCTTACGCGCAATACCATAGCTGTGCGATTGAAGTTGACTAAAAGGAGTTCAAGCAGTTTCATTTTTTAGCATTTGTCAGTTAGTATTCGATTACTTCCTTTATTCTATTCATTTTGCTAATTATATTATTATTAATTCTACGAAAACTGCAGTACAAATCTTAACCTTATTTTAACAAAAGTCACCTAAATGTATTTAGCCCTTTTTGTCGATCAATCGAAATCTAAACAGTCGAAGTAACAGTAAAGTAAGCCCCGGAAAAACTTAGTTAATTCAAAAGAGATGCAAAAGTACAGTCAGTCTCCTAACTCGCCGAGCACAACAAGCCGTGACGAGATAAGTTCTTGAAAGTCTCCACACGTTTCCATCCATTTATTCTATTCGCAAAACAGGAGCTTACTCCTGAATAAGATTATTCGAATGAACTGAATTTCAATTCTAGAATTTAGAGTCTGGTCTTCCATTTATATTGTTTTGATTTATCATTCACATCTGTGTAAGTAAATTATACTTTTAAGATTTGATCAAATATTTACTTCATTTGCCTATAATAGTCTTTACGTATTCTTTGAATTGTCTGTGTCTATTAACTGCGTTATGGATGAGCCCTGTAACAAATTAAGTATCTATGAATGTAGAGTTCTCTAACGTACAATTTTCTTAACAAAAGGCATTGGTTTGAGACCTTTCAATTTTGCAGTGATTTTAGTGTCAGTAATCACATTCCAATGGAGTTTTCTAATCTATGAGCGCACCTATTATACCACAAGTTTGGCGGAGAAGTAAAGCCATCGTGAGGTAATCTAGCACGTGTCCGAAGATATAAATATACGTACTAGAATGGAGTAAGTAACTCTAATTAAGAGGTATTTATGTCAATCGAGTTTTATTAGTGTCCTCAAAAATAATTACTGGATCATGTTCACCAATCATAAATCACGTTTATAGTAGGTATTTGTATTATTCCATCACGCTAGATTCGGTAATTTCGAGATTTAGTGGAATATTTGAGTTATTTTAAATGATGTTATGTTTTGTTTTATTGCTAAAATTATTTGTTTTATGTTAAAAGTCCTTTTTCTTTTCGATTCCTGCCTAAGATACAGGAAATCTCCTAGTTTAAGCAGTAAACTTAAATTTGTCCCTTAGTTTAAGTAGATGATAAGTCTTCTTATGTTTTAAACGATTTTTCAAACTAAAATTTTATTTATTTTTAATAGTCCATGATTCTTCTCGATTATAACCTATAGTAGTAAATTTAATATAATTTGTGTATGTTTATATTGTATTATAGTAAGGTAATTCGTATATATTAGTGTTGATAACGGTTTATTTATTTATTTATTATCTAGATATATGTATCTATACTATAATTTACTTATCAATGTTCCAAAATCAAAAAGATTGGCACCACGCCTCCACCTCTTCTATCTAGTGTCCCTTGTACCTGAAGGTTGTCTGGTAGAGATCGCCTCCCAGCGAAAGAACGCTACATTGTACTTGTAATCTCTGTATACCTACTTTTTAGTTTTGTATGTTGTGCAATAAAGAGTATATATCTATCTACTAGGCATGAGGATAACCTAGCCCAGCAATGGGGACAAATAAGTTTGATATCTTCTTCTTCATTATATTCTTTCGGGCCCACTGTTGGGCTCATGCTGCTCCGAAGCACCTCCACTCGTGATTGTTTTCCTGGTCCAATAAGGATGCCTTCGTGACTTCTTGGTGGTCTGCCTACGCT
>JADPWL010000370.1:0-15823 GCA_019059595.1 Marasmia exigua
ATCCCTTACACGAGGGCATCACTTAAGCATCAAACTGTGGCACTACATCAATATAGTAGATACGAATAAATATGATGATATTATGGTCATGACATGGTGCAAATTTAATGCTCTCGTTTACAGCCACACCAGATGGGTGCTATAATTCGGGCTGTATCCCTACACGAGGGCACTCACTTAAGCATCAAAACTGTTGGCACTATCATCCAATATAGTAGATCCGAATAAATATGATGATAATGGTCTGCATGGTGCAAATTTAAGGCTCTCGTTTACAGCCACACCAGATCGGGGTGCTATAATTCGGGCTGTAGCCTACAAGAGGGCAACTCACTTAAGCATCAAACGCGTGGCACTACATCAATATAGTAGATACGAATAAATATGATGATATTATGGTCTGACATTGGTGCAAATTTAAGGCTCTCGCGTTACAGCACACCAGATGCGCGTGTGCTTTAATTGGGCTGTATCCCTACACGAGGGCACTCACTTAAGCATTCAAACTGTGGCACTACATCATGAACCATATTTTCTAAAATAATATAATACAATAGAATAGTGCATGTGTACGATAGAGAGAATAGAAACTGATTGATAATTAAAGTAAAAACTGTAGAATTACCTTCTTTTTTATAAGTTTAGATTATACACTTAAAAAGAACCATCATTTTGATAGTTATCTAAGACCTTGAATGTAGAATTAAATTAAACGACATGCACGACCACTGCACGCTAGAAGTATTCTCATCAAATGAATAAAAGCCGGATAGTCAGCATAAGTTCCCGGCGACGGGTAAAAGTCGAAGAATAAGGGTGATGACATACTGACGGAATTGAGTTATCGTGTTATTAAAATACAAAGTTGAGCGCAAGTACAAAGGTTATATTTTTAGTATGTACAAACGATAATTAATACGATATGTTTGTCTTACACGTAAAACATCTATTATTGTTATAAAAATAAGTTAGTTCATTTTATGTATGAAAGACACAATCAACCTCAAAATTACGAATTATTTTCTCTTTGTTGCAGTGTTATAATAGAGAAGTGGGGAGATAATAAAAATATTTATGAATCAAAGAAGTACGGTAATGACTGTTCAAATTTATAAAAGCAAACTCTAGTAACCTTGCCATTTGGTTATAAGTGCATTAAAACCATGTTGCATTACCTCGCTAATATCTCAACTACAAAATTTGTATAAAAATAAACAAGAAAGCTCGTAAACATTTTGAATATTAACCAGCTTGGTGTGATATAAAAATATGCATATAAAATATTAGGTTAACTAAACACAGTGAAACCTGTCCTTTAGTAAGACGGTAACCACACAGAAAATTATTTTGCTTTACCAATTACTTCCAGGCTCACTCGCACATTCAAAACATTACCTGCAACGCAGCGCGAATGGGTATTATCATTTTGTCACCTTACACTGTTAAGCCACAAAGAATTGAACAAATTACATGGTAACTATTATTGTATGGACTAACTGAAAAAGAAGTTACTGGACAGTTAATTTTGATACAAATAAATCAAAAAAATATAATATTCAAACATCCTTAAACATTAGTACTCCTCAGTGTCAAGGAAAACAGAAATCTTACAAAACATAGGAAATGTAACTATAAGCTACCTCTTCTAATTAATATTTTAGGTGAAAGACATTGGCCAAATGAAGGTACTATATGGTTGATGTACTTAATCAACTACCAATTTTTAATTACAAAAAAAAAAAAGCTTTCTACAATAAAAACAATAACTTTTAAACCGTTTCTCTGCTTGAAGTGTACATGACGTATTCTTCATGCGGGATGGCTTCTTATGTACATATCTAAATAGTAAATATTCTGATTGTACAATATTTGTACCATCAGGCGGACGTAAGATTGTTTGCCACTTATAAAAAAAATATATGGCTCGTAACTTTTGCAGACAAATATCACATACACACATTAGTAAAATTATTCATTTTCAAGGAACTATAATTGGTATAAAATTTTTAGAATTCGATTCATTTTGTTGTTGGGATAAATAAGTAAATAAAAATAAATAAATAGATGCAGAAACGACATGGCGTTTATTATTAAATTTTAAACTCCATTGGGTAAGAGGAAGTCATAGATGGCGGTGATTTAATTTATTTTTATGAATTAACTCTAACAATTCAAGAATACGTTGTAACTTTCATGATTAGTTACGTGTATTGTGGATTTTTGTTGTTAATTAGATGAACCAATCATGTAAAATAAATAAAATATTTTAAAGCAGGACAAAAACCACGCGCGTGTGCGGGAGTGTTCCCACATATTTACCCGCTGGTAGGTACCTAAATATTAAATCGTTGACGAACGATTACCTAAAGTCTTCCTAAAATTTCGGGGTTTAATTGGATGAACCTATGTAAAATACATAAAATATTTTATTTTAAAGCAGGGCAAAACCACGCGCGGTGCGTAGATGTTCCAACATAATTACCGCGGCAGAGTTACCTAAATATTAAATCGTTGACGAGCGATCACCTAAAGCTAGAACTTTCGGTAAGTAATTCGAAGATAATTAGTTTGTTTCAAGTATTGCTGGTTGGCAAAGTATTGAAATGTGTGCAAGTTGACTTACAGTGTTACAGTTTTAATGTTTGATTGAAAATGTTGTAGATCTAATGAGCGTTCAATTATATAGATCACCATTATTTTCTGTGATCAATATCTGATCATCCGCTTCGTGATATTATTCTCGAGGAACACAGCAAGCTGAGATAATGTTCGTGAGTTTATTTTTTATTATCTTATATCAACTATTTGGTTGGAGCCGGCACTGCGTCAACTGGTTTATTTTGTATTTGACAGGCATTTACTCCAGATAAAATGTCCCCGCGGTCTTCGCACTCGGACTAATCTTCTAGTAAGTATACATACGTTGTTATAAGAATGTTTTTTTTGTTTGCAGGTCTATGCTTCAAATTCTGAATCCCGGAAGGACGAGTCTCGCGAGGAGCTTTACGTGTCCGCCGAGCGGAGTATAGCTAGGTGTTCAGTGTAGAAGACTCCAGGTAAATATTTTGGTCAAATTCTTAAAACTAAACAACTGGTTAATTGACGGTATTATCAAATAATTACACTAGATTTTAGTCTACTAACATATTGTTTTGTTTTTGTCGTTACAGCCGCCGATTTTTAAAGCAAACGCAAAGCGAGTTGTAGGAGTAAAAAGGCCAACGAGGAGAAGTCTGAAGCCAAATTAGAAAGTCGATTAGCTAGTATGTTTCCTCCTCACAATATTTTTAAACATGTAACTTAGCAAGATTTGGTAATGTAATCTACTTATAGTGTTAGCTGCCAATGCATTTGAGAGTTGGATCTCACTGCACCTGGTTTATTTGTTACCTATGGTAATTGTAAGGTGTAGATTAAACCGCTATACTTCTTGCCTTTTCTTTTTATCAAGTGTTGGGATGGTATAACTAGTCTTATATTGCTGCGGGTTTCTCCTTGTTTATTCAAGATTTTTCATGGCTAGAGGCGGCCCGTCATAAAAGAAGCACCTACCCATAATTTGCAGCGCCTTACCTTCCTCCCCCCTCTGATGGATGGTAAATCACCGCCCCGCACATAAAAATCTGCGAGATCGGAGAGGTTCGCTGATGCGTTGCCGGCCCCCTTTCAGCAAAGATTTTAATTACAATCTTAATTCTATCATTAATATTACCGGAGACAGCAAGTCGAAGGCGAACAAAAACGACAAACTGTTCGAAGAGTTGTTCGGAGACGCAGCCGAACCTACACCGACGCCGCCCACAATAAAAGTTGTGGTCGTCATTATCTCGGACGTGTAGAGGGCGGCATCAGTTCGACGGTCGATACTGCAGACGGGCGGTGAATTTTTTGGGACCTCCGGAGTATTCGACACGTCGGATATATCCAGATAGGACTCGCGGGAACCGCACTCCGACAAGTGGAGCGGTGTTTGCGGATTCGCCTCACCCCGGAGCGAATCCGCTGTGGTCAACAATAAAGACCATATTTAAAGACAGCAGTCGGCTGTTCCAGGGTGTGAGGCGACATTTTACCCGATAATAAGAATAGTTTTATTAAACTATTTCTTATTATCGATTGATATTTTTAAGTTAACATTTATTTTTTCTGTTTAGCGAAAGTAGGTAACATAAAATCAGGTAGTAGTTAATGAACTTAGTAGGTAACAAAGCAACAATGGCTACATTGAGAACTATTTTTTGTCAGTATGTCACGCATCTATAATTTAAAAAAGAATTCCGGGACTACTTGCGAAGCCTGCCCACAAAATAATACATTAATTATATGGATGATGGAAATTGAGCTGTAATTCAGCTTTTAGAGGTTCGTATAGTAGTCATATCGAATAACCCCCGACCGTGAATTCACTTCAGCGGTTGCTGAGAAGTTGGCGATTACTCACTTACTCACTTAATGCAGTGTATTTAGTCTACGTTACGGAAAGTGCTGATTTGGCTATCGCGTCTCATATTATATAAAGGTGAACTTTGAATGATTTGTTAAAGTTAATCTCTACCTAAAGAACGAGTAGATGGAAATAAAATCATTTGCTTACGGAAAATATTCCCATCTTTTCGAACTTTCTTTTGACAAACTTATTAGAGATTTAATTGATTCCGGATTATTATGTAAAAAGAAGAGGTTCAAGAAAAGCGGGAGCGGGTGGTCTCTTTTGGATATACTTTTATCTCGAAATCTAAAATAAACAAATATTCACCGCTCAGGAGTTCTAGCTATTTAGAATTGCCAAAAAGAAAATTAAAGCAAAAAAGGCTGATTGAAATCAGAAACGAAGATGAATATTGTTTGCTTGCGAAGTTTCTGACAGTTGCTTTATACCAAAGGTGAAAAAAACGCCAGTCGGTACAATCATATCCACACTTCGCGATGTTTTGAATCTTTGATAACCATGCCATTTTAACCAGTTTTTCATTTAAAGACATTAAACTATTTGAGAAAAATAATCATGACATTCAATGCGTAAAATGTTCTTATGGCTTTAGACTACAACAAAACATTGTCGGCCATTGTATAAGACATTATTTAAAAAAGAAAAATCACATCAATATGCTCTGTTAGAAAAATTGTATGAAATCACATTATTGTCTAACTAAAAGATTAACGAGATTAGTTCGAAGCAGATTACAAAGCACCATCGGAAAGTTGCACTTTTGTGATGAATGTTATTGTTTTTTAAATCAAACAAGATCAAGATAAAGAATATTTGTGGTGGGTGTTGTTACGTATTACCAGAACATTGGCAGTAAAATGCACAATTAAAAAATATCAATGTATGCAAAATTGTTTCCGTCGTTAAACGGACGCGGTTTTGAGTCAATTTTTGCAGCCATGTAATGAGAGCAAAGGCCCGACACACATTAAAACACACAAACATCTACGGGCGGCGTTGCTTATTACATGTTTGTAATATGAGTAATTCACTTAACCGATTTAGTGACCTATCGAGGGAACTGATTCTGCGTCAACGTCGTAAATCAATTAGGAATAAAGGATGGGAGCGGTATTTAAAGTGTACATTAAAATCAGCATCTGAAAATCCAGGTTCCAATAACTTTTAGCGCTAAGACGATCTAGTTTTGAAAAGCAAGACAGAGAAGTATGTTATGTATGCGCTAATTTGCTGTAGTACTTTTTTAGATAAAGTGCGGGACCACTGTCACTTCACAGAAAAATATCGTGGATGGCCTGTCCTTTACCCGCAATATTCAGTTAAATAACCTCGTTTTATACAGTATCTCCATAATTTATTCGGGTTATACGACGGCCATAATTCATCCGTGAACGTAAGTAGTTTTCCCGGGTGATGAAATATAAAGTTATTCCCAAAAAACAAAGAGAATTAATAATCCTTACCAAGTTTATTCAATTTTCAACTAAAATTTTAGTGCAGTTGCGGTTTGTTGATTCCTCAAATTTTTAGGCGACAAGTATCGAACAATTAGATAAAAATCTACAACAAACTGACTTTACACATTTACGTGCGATTGTAACAATGAAAATGAATTATGTTGTTAAGTAGAAAGGGAGTGTACCCATACGATTACATATCAAAAACTGGAAAGGTATATGAAGAGGAGAACTACCGTCAATAGACAAGGTATTTTATAATAATCCTCTTCTAATGAAGCTATATCAGTCTTGATTAGAAACATTGCAAAAAAAGGTGTGGAAATGTTTTGATATAAAGAACTTAGGACAGTATATGAGCTATATGTAAAGAGGAGTATTGATATTAAGTGATATATTTGAAAAGTTTCGTAAAAAAACAGTAAAGTTAACTCCAATTAGATCTGCTTTTATCTCACTGCGCCAAAGTCTCAGCTTCGATGTATGTTACTAAAGACAAAGTAAAATTGGAATTGCTTTCAATTAGAAATGATTAAGAATGATACAAAAGGGAATTCGTGGGGAGTATTTGTCTGTGTTCTAAAAGATATGCATAAATTCAAATAACCCAATATCAGCATGACTACGACCCCTCGCTACCAAACAATTTTTTTAATTTATATGGATGTAATAATCTATTTAGGGTTTTGCAATGGGTAGTTTTATGACATACGCAGATGTTAAATTTCTGAGTAGTAGGGAATGTGACACAACCTGATAATCACTAACATTCCTAATGACAAGTGATTAGGGTTATATTTTTGAAGTTGAATTATATCTACCCAGAGAATTTGCAATGACCTACATAACGTCTCCATTTTGCGCACAAAATTATACACCTCAGTGCAAAAAAATATAAAATTAATTCTAATCTATTCATAAAATATAACTATGTCATCAATTATGCTCATTTAAAAACATGTCTCCGACATGGATTACACCTCAAAAAAATCCTAAAGGAATACATTTCAACAAAGCCCTTATTTAAAAGAATACATCGATTTAAATACAACATTTGCGTCAAAGCAACGATCCCGCGTTTGAACAAGGATTTTTTTTAAATTATTGAACCATAGACATATCGGAAAAACTCTCGAAGATACTGAGCGTAGAGTAGACGTAAAGTTAGTCACATAAAATGTGGAGAGATGAGCGAAATAAAAACCAATAAATTTCATCGGCAGAACAGCTAATATCTCGTCCTAACTTTTCATAGTGCATCAATATTGATGAAAATTTGCGTGGTGTTCAACTAAAACGAGGGGGAAAAGAAAAAGGTAGTTTTAAAAAACCTATTACAGAGGATTTACAGTCTTAGAACTTTCCATCAAATCATATGTACGATTTTTCATTATTCTGTCATGAAAAAAAAGGAACTACCAAAAACACAATCGTCTTTGTGCTATATTGATACTAGTCTTTTGTATTCAATACAGCCGAATGATTTTTACTCGAACTTAAAACACACCCTTTTTATATTACTTGATACAAGCAACTACAAAAAGATAATCGTTTTGATCATCATTCCTAAAAAACAAAAAAAGTTCCCGGTTTGTTTAAAGACGATTTAGGAGGACAACATTGTTGTTAGAAGTTGTCGGATTTACGCTCTAAACTTACAGCATTAAACACGAGCAATAGTGAGATTAAAAAAGCAAAAGGAGTTTTAAAAAAAATGTTACCAAAAAACTACGTTATCTGATTATGTTAATGTATTGTCAACGGACACGCTGAGAGATAAGAGGTAGAACGTTCTTAATTTAGATCGATAATAAAAACATGAAATTTTTACAACAGAACAAAACCAAAGTTGCTTTATCACGAAAAGGACGATAAACGATCATTACAAAAGATAATATTTGCACTGTCTCCTGGGGACATTATAAATTACTGTTTAACTGTAAAAGTCTTTAATGTAAATAGGGACTAATGCTATTGTACACAGGCGTCACGTGGAGTTACCTTTGTTTGGATTTTGGACGTCCTTATAATCCAAGACAAAAGTGCTAGTTAGCACTGCTGGGTAACTTAACTTGACCCGTCGTACATTAAACCGGATAGTTTATAAATAGTAATGGTTACCCTATAAGTGTCCATACTTAGTAATTGTGTAAAACCTATTATTCTTTTAAGAAATAAATTTGCTAAACAGAAATACATCCTTTTTTATTTTGTACCCATCATTCATATTATAAATTATTTTATTTATTTTATGGTAATAGATTGAGGGGAAACAGTGTTAAAAAATGTTTACACAATTTCGTAAGTCACCTCACATGCGAACTTGTGCGACAGATTAAGTAAAATACGTAGGTGTACACGTGACAAATTTACAAAAAAGTAATTAGATTGCTCACGTTGTAGTAAAATTTGTACAAGAAATATTACACACTTGCAGTTGTGCAATCCATCAAACATGCTGGAGATGCAAACCTTATAGCGGTTTTGTTTTGTATTACGCAGCTTTAATAAATAACGTCATTTGGGTTCGTGGTCCTTGCTGCAGATGTACGTTACCTACATCGATTGTAAGTATAATATTTTTGATTTCGATTTTAATTAATTAAGAACTTCATTTAAAACAAGGTTGTTTTCTAATTGACTTTCTAATTTGTTACAGAATCTCCACAATGGATATATCTTCTGACAGTAGTTCAGTCAAGTACGCCCAGGACCCACTGGCAAAAATTCACACAACAATATCAAGAACTATTGGAACGCCGACCGAAGAAGCAACAAGAAAAAATCAAGCCTTGCAAAGAAGAAAAACGAACGTTTCTAAGTCGTCTTCTTATGCAAAGAGAAGCGTGGATTAAAATTAATCCAATATTCGAAATCTGGGACTTGCCGACCGAATTGACCTGCATCGATGAACACTTCTGAGGAAGGACGATCAAGACGTGGAGCTCAACGCCCAGTACGTGGTACAAGATTCTGTTGATGAAAAATTTTGGACCCTTACGCACGTTTTAGTTAGGAAAAATATCAAAAGAGGACTAGTGGTGACATTGTATAGTATAGTATAATGAAATAATGTTAAAATATGCTAAATTAATGTTTATTTTAAATATTAGTCAAAATAAATAGTAAAACCATGTACTTGTATATAAAGATTAATAAGTAATTGATAATAAATGCTTTCGATTGAAAGCCGTCTTTAATTGTTTATCTAAAAAGTAAATAAAACTACAGTAATATAAAATATGTTTTATTAATTTATTATCGATTTAGATATTTTCAGACACCATTTTTTAATACATAGTACATTTTTTAAAGAACAATATGCTTATCTCTGGAGTAAAACAAATTAATGAATTTTATCTTTAAGTACATTTCGCATATATTTCTTTAGATTTACAATACCCTTATAACCTTATATCTAGAATATTTCATGGTCACATAGGTTCTTTACCCATTTTATTTTCTCCTTTACCTTCACAATAATTTTTAAATCTTTCAAATACGGGTTTATTATTCTTTGAAATTCTCTATAGTCAATGTGTCCTTCCTCCATTCGGAATCTCTGTTTCTTTCTACCCACCAAAAACATGCTTCTTTTCTTCGAGAGTAAGTTCGAGAATGGATATGGAGGTTTTATCAAAAATTGTTGGGTATGCTCCTGAGTGCTTATAGCTAATTCCTTTACCTATAAACTCTATCCGATCTTTGAAGCCTTTGCAAGGTCCACAATGACCGTATAATCATTCATGGATAATTTCTTACAATATTATTTAAACGGTTTAAGTAACCCCATTCAAATATGCCAAATTCGTTCAGTATTTAAACAGTAGGGCAGAAGTCTGATCGGTATCTACAGCATCGGTTTCTATTTCCAAGCATACGTCGATACACCCCTTCAAGGCTTCGTGTTGGCGAGAAACAGTCAACAAACGAATAAGGGAGCATTGTCTTAAACTCTTTCCAAACCAACAACGGCTCAGGTCGACGTCCGTAATAAGACTGTTGAAATCTTGCTATGATGTATATTAAGAATATTTATTCAGCGGAAACTAATGTTTAGTTTTCGTAATGGATGTAGGTTGAATTAAGGTAAACTTTTACGTCACGTACAGCGCAATGATCGAATTCCGCCATTCGAAACCTGGTGGCATTTTGTTTACGATTCGTTTGTAAGGCAATCACAACCATTCGAGGTTTTTCAATCTTGTGAGAAGTTTTAATAGGACCAAGTATGTTTCCGGGTTTTTAGGACATCCAATGGATATTAGTACAGATCCCAATACGAAATGCGACGTTTTATCGCTCGATCTCTTTTAAATGTTTTAAAAAAATTAATTCTTCGCGGTCTGATTCTTGACAATGCGGTACTCGCCAAGGACAATTTTATTTATTATTATGTCTTGACACAACTTCGCCAGCATTTAACTTAAAGCATTAAGATGGTTGCTTCTTAAAAGAACTTAATTCATGTTCTACAATTCATAATGAAATGTGTTGGGTAATCTTCGCGAAACCCAAACACTTTATTTAAGTGGAATAGAGGCTGAAATAACCATTGATTGTATTGGATATACCAGAAGGGACCAACCCCCAAAAACACTAGCACATTTACGACTCATTACATTTTTAACGATAGATATGATTTTATGTGGTTGTGATACCTGCATTTTTACATTCTATCTATTTCAATAACCGTTTCATTCATAACGGATGTCTTGAAATAAAAATAGGCAGGATTGTTAACAAAATGTACATTTGATACTCTTTTCCTTTTCTTTTGTTGTACTTTTTGTGTTTGTACACATCAAGCTCTTGCCCTCAATATTACACAAACTGCTGAGCGCAGGTAACACTGTACAAATTTGCTGATTAATCGGATCGTATTTCATCATTCTTGTTGAAACTTGTCACCTATGTTTTTTAGTATGAATGAAATTCAAAAATTGCAATGCTGTCTGTCATGTGACGGAGATTGAGCGATATTTAAACACGTTCATTTGTCAATCCAAGTATCTTTAAAAATGCTTATTTTTTTGGTCAGCGTCGTCTCTAGGGTAATGTGTGCTCTTTTGTGCGATGCTCTTCTGAACTGATTTGATTTCGGAGGTAAGCAGAGGTTTATTGAAATTTAACCATTTTTTCCTGAAGTGTAAAATACCAGCGGATCTCTTCACACGTAAACTAATTTGTTATTTTTTTCGTCTAACAATCTTATAATTGATAGAACCTATGAACTTTGATTTGACAGGAAAGTAGATTAAGTTTTAGGTATTTCTATATTCAGATAACCAGCGTGGTACATTCGGCACCAAATTCATAAATTATATGACTTGCTTCTCCGTCATAAAAAATGACCGCTCACAATAATACATTTCGATGGATTATGGTTGGTGGTTAAACATGTGACAGGAATATTGAGATTCAAGTTTTCTATTCGATTTACAGCTTCAAGACCAAAACCCCAAATCTTACCAATCGAATCTGTTTTATCGAAATAAACATCTTTGAACAATATATTACATGTTTTAAGTATTGTGGTAGCGTTAATTTCAATGTAGCATTTTTATGTTGCTCTCGAAGATAATCCAACAAAATACTCTTGTCATTCATAGATCCTTCGGGTAGTTTTAATCCCTTCATCATTTCCATAATAAAAATTTATGTTTCTTTCATCTATATTGGGAATAGAGTTGAATGTAGAAAAATAAGAAGACCAGCACTCATACTCCCACACTAATTCTAATGTAGGAGAGTAGGTTGTTGTTTGATAAGCGTCTTACAGGTTCTCGACACAGTGAAAGACATGTTATACTGAACCGATTCTTATTTATCCATATTTAAATGCCTTTTCCAATAGGTTTTTTAAAAAAAGTTAAACAAGAGATGACCACATTTTATAGCGTCAAACTTTTGATACCGTACAATATTATAATAATTGACATGTTTCTTAAATAATTATTAATTCTAATGGGGGTTTTAAGTCGCCATAAACTATCAAAGTATTTAAAGTAGTTGTTTGTTTGATGAGGCTACCCCAGGTGTCCTGGACTACAGAGAACTATCCAAATTAAGTACAGCACATTATATTTTTCTTGGCTTTCACTGGAAGTGTATCTTCATAAATACTCCCCGAAAATAGAATGTCAGTAGCATGTTCAATATAATCTAAATCTGTTTAAGTGCCACGTCTAGGCAGCCGTTTTAACTAGTTTTTGAAGGGTTAAAAATAAACCAGCACCCTTTTAATGAGGTTTTAATGTACAATCCTTTTGCCAAGAGCCACTGTTCCATATGTTCTTGTTATGACGTTCAGACTCTAGGAGAACTTTTCTGAGCTGCTTGGAGTCATTCACTGCTTTTGCTAATACCGGCTGCTCCACCTGCCAAAGAACCCAAAGCCGACAAGCCTGCAAAGATTGGGAACTAAAGGTAATAGTCCTCCACATTTTGGCAGAGGAATACAGCGCGGGCAACTTGGTTCCTTTTTATTTTTGAAGCATTTTTAGCTGCAGCACATGCCGTACTTTAATAGCTGGTGACTGCCTTTGGTTTTTAACTTTTTTAGTTGAGATTCCTAATTTTTAACAGCTGCCATAAATGTATCACGAGCACCCCGTTACACAAGCCTGAGTTTCAAGCTTTTCATGCACTTTTTGACTCATCATGATGCAACTTTTTTCACCCTTTTTAGCAATCTTTAGCTTTCAATCTTTTCCGAGGCCATTCCATAAGTTCTTTATCAGCCTTCTCGAATGTTTTCCAATCGTTGTCGTGTAAAGCAATATCGTGTCACATCAAGCTCTTGTCTAATTATTTATACCTCTGTTCCCCTTTCAAACGTTTCTGTAGCTTTGTTCCAGGACCACAAAATTGATATCCAGGTAAAGTGTAGCTCGAACGCGTTAAATGTTAATCACGTGTCTATAATACCATCCCCCCTCATTGATATCGTTAGAAGAATAGGATTTGGATTAAAGTTTATATTTATATGTTTTTACAAAACAATCTCATCCTGTCTATCCAAACTGTTTTCTTCGTGCTGAGGCCACCCATTTCACAAAATATTTATTACCTTTTACTTTTGATAATCTTCTCGCTAGGTAAATATCAGGTTACTTAGTTTTTTGAATTCGTACTCATAAAAAGTCACTAATATAAACCTGCTTTAGGCTTATCTTCCAAATGATAAGTTGGTGGGTTGTATCATTACTTTTACTACTGGTAAAACTCAGTGACCATTTGGGCGTATAACCTTGTTAAAAGTCTGCTTTAAATTTGCCTAATACGTAAATGATCACCAACTTGAAACTTGGGTTTAAAGTGGTTTCGTTTCTGTATAGCCCTTACTAATTATCACACCAATACAACTTTTCATTTGTCTTATTTACATCATGTGCGGCTTAAAATTTTCGTTATGCGATGAATAGTGCGCTATAGTTCTCTATCACAGTATTTATAATTTTACCAACCCATCGATTAACAGCAGATAAACTGAAAAGCTTTGAGATGTGTGATTTTTAGAGTGAGTACGACTCGCTCTACAATAGATGCTTTCTTCACGGAGTAAGTAGAAGTAATGTTTAGTGACATATATTTTGTAAACGTTGACCGAAGATATCATTATAAAACTCTTGCCCAAATTGTTTGCAAATATTTAGGTTTCTAGATGAATTTTTAAATACTGGTGCATAGCGTTGAAACACAGTTTTTTTCTTTCGATTTTTTAAAAGGAAAACTTGTCCATACATACTTGACAAGTAAATTCTAATCACTTACCAATATGTATTTGTAGCCTTTATTAAAGTTTGAATATTTTTGAATCTATGAGGTCGGCTTGCCAAAAGATCATCGATCCTTTTTTAACTGTGCAACGACGTGTGGAAATTTCTTCTGGCTGATTTGTGAAGTTCATCATTAGTCCGTTTTGCTCATTTCTTTATTTTCACATGCAATTAGATTATCTCTTTCAGACTTTGAATAAAATGATTTTTCAAAAGGGTCGTTGTAAGGTTTCCAAATTCTTCAAAGTAATTTCAGTTCCAGTGCGTTTGTGTGAATTTTCTCAACATCATTTCTTAATTCTTGAACCGTTTTGTCTAAAAAAAGCTTTGTTAACTGCCTTCGTCGTCTCAGTTGGATATGATAACCCTTTTAATTTAGAAGATTTTAAATCGTAGTGTTCCGGTAACCAGATTTCACCAATGTTTCATGTAGTTTCAATGTATTCTGTCAATCGTAAACGTTTATGGACATGATGACCAAATTTATCTATGTTTCATTGCTGTCTTGATGGGTTGACTCTTAAAAGAAGACTACTCAATTTTCCAGGTTTCTTCTTATAGTTCTACTTTTATGATACAAGCTTCATGAAAGTTCCGAAATAATTGCAATTATTTCGTTATTTACGCCAGTGTTACCTGCTTCCCAAGATGCAAGTTAGTAACGTTTTAATCGTTCAAACTAATCGTTGGAGCATCCCAGTAAACTAGATCAGTATCTGATTTCACTGTCTTTTAAAGTGAAATTCCTTTACCTTGTGGAATACTTTCAACACTTGTAGTTGGATTTCTAGAGGAATTTGAACAAAGGCTTAATTACATTCGTATATTTAAAACCTTTGTTGCATCTGTTAATGTGGTTTTGATGAGTCGCATTACGACTAGGAGGCATTGGTTTTATTAGAAAAGTAATTGTATATGTAAATCATCATCTGTTACTACATTTAAATTTGGTGTTTATTTGAAACAAAAGTTCTTTTAAAGCCATCCGTTTTTTTGACAGTAAGTGTTCCTATTTAAGCATACCACCGCTCGTCTAGACAACGAGTTTCCGAGTAATAATTTACCTAGTTAATTTCTGACTCCAAAATGGAAACATCTTTCATTACTTCGACCGATGTTGACCAAGACAGTGAGTGATTTTTAAGACTTGGCGAGGAATGTAGAGATTTTTTTGGGGGGCAATGATCCGTACTCATTCGCTAATTTATGGTCTTCGGACGGTGACCACAACAAGGGTTTTGTGTTAATTGTATTTATGCTCTTGTTCATCATCTCATTCTTCCTCACTAGCAATTCATTTATAATCTCATCAGAGACAAACAATGACTGATTTCGTCTTCAAATGTGGATGATTATTGTCATTTAATTTTTTCATCACGGTTCACAGTGTTCTTCTACGTAAGAGGAGGGTAATATTTTTATTGGTCCAACAGTGTTAGAGGATCAACAATTGGTTTTAATATTGTTTCTAATGTTTTATTCGTTTGTATTTTCAATATCTTTTATCATGGAACTTTCTTTCTAACAGCTGCTGCTGATTTCACTATTTGTTCTTTGTTTTTTAAGGTTTTGTCCATTCGAAGTATTCCGCTCGGTTCAACCATGAATGAGGACTGTTAAAGATAACACAACCGTCTTTTATGTATGTTTTTTTTCCCCATCTATCACTATGATGTATCAAAGCCAATCCGGTAACATCCGTTATTTTTGCCACAATCCATTATATAAACAAGGGAATCGTTGAATGGTTTATTCCAAACGGTTGAGCACATCTCACGGAATTGGGACCATGAAATGTCTGATCCACATGTTTCATAAACAATGCCTTCTAATTAAATGTCACTTGTTAAATAGAATGACGAGATTAGAATTGTCCCCTCCATACAATTTGTTTGGTATTTTCGTGTAAGTTTGGATTGATGTAAAAACAATCTATATTTTTATGACGTCCCATGGCGAAATAATCTCTAATGTGTTTGATTCTCAAGCAAACGTCGTCGAAAAATAAATAATTGAATCAGGCAAACGCATCATGGGGGCTTAAAATGTATCCATTATGATGTATTTATTAAATATGTTCCAGGTACATATTCAAAACCCTTTTCAAGATATAAATATTTAGGTGATATAAGGAC
>JADPWL010000372.1:0-12585 GCA_019059595.1 Marasmia exigua
ACTAAATGCTTATCTAGAGTGTGCTCAGTTTGAAATCCACTTGTGAATTTGTCATAGTTTGTATTTATAGACAACTATTACAGATTTTGATTATTTTTAGAGGAAACTTTCCAACTATTATATTACTTCTGTCGTAATAATAGAAAAATCTTTTGTGTGGGAGATTTCAATATAAATGTTCTCAAATAAAATTAGAGTGTGTAGGGACTTTGTGAATCCTCCGAGATTAATTACAAACTTTGAACTACAAATTACTCAGCCAACAAGAATTTTAGATCAAACATGCAGAAGAAACGTTCGCGTACCAATGTAAAGTTTGTAAATCAGATGTGCTAGAATCAAATTGGTCTGATCACTCTTCCCAGTTTCTCACATTCCTGTTAGAAGACCGTAAGATCAGATCGTGGCGCATACGAAAACGGGGATATGTGCAAAGACAAACTGGAAAATAGTTTCATAATGCTTTAGAAAGTTTAAGTTTTTCTGAAATATATGAATGTCAGATGTCATATAGGTATAGCCTACTTATAAACAACAATTAGTTATGTTTTATGACTTTATGCGTTCCCTATTAAATTTACATAATAAAAGGTAGAAAGAGACAGAGATGGCTTTCTCGGTGGAATAAGACTTTGTAGCAAAAAACAAATAAAAACTTCTCTGGCGTTTACAAGAAAAAACACCCACTTTAGCAAATAAAACATTGCTGCAACCTACTCAAAAACGCCTAAAAGAATTATTCACTTGACTCAAAAAAGTTCAGAATAACTAGGCAAATAAACACAGCACAGAACAAATCTAAAGCTACCATCGGTAACTATAATAAATAACAAGACGCATAACGTACCCCAGGAAACCATCAGAAAAATCCAATAATGGTTAAAACTGAAACAAATCCGTTTGACATAGCTAATACTTTTTTAAGACCTACTTATAGATAAAATTAACACAACATCCCAAACTGACTTATAATACAATCAAAACTGACATTAAAACACACCACCACATTCAAGTTTATCATTAGCTCCCAACCTCTACACATGAAGTACACAAAAAAAATACTATCATTTAAAAAATACAAACAAAGCGTGGGATAATGAATGATCTATGCACAAACGGCAATAAAATGCTTCTGTGTGAGTATCTAGCCCCACATTGGCATACAAAATTAACCTATCCTCTCAGTCAAGGTGTCATACCCAGAAGCTTAAATTATCAATAATAAAACCAACCACAAAAAGGGAGACTCGACGAATGTCAAAGAACTAAAGACCAAATGCTCTTGTACCCTATACTGTCAAAAGTATTTGGAAAGAGTTCATCTATTTAAAAATGTATCATTTCTTGAAAAATATAATGTTTTTGCTTACAACAGTATGGCTTCCGCCAAAAATAAGGTCAACAAACATGGCATCTTCGAAATTGTAAAACTTATCCTGACTCTACGATAAGAGAGAGAAAATTTGGCTCTGTCATGGATATGTCAAAATGCCTTTGACTACGTCAACATAGCATCCTCTTCACAAACTCTACCCACTTATGGAATGTGGAGTTTAGCTTTAAAATTATTCAATAATATCTTAGCAAAACAGAACACAACAAAACGGCCATAGGAAATCTCGGAAACCGACGTACTAGAAAATGAATATCTTTCAAGTCTTAGAGAGGACGTAGAGCACGTGCGTTCCTCAAGGAACAAATACTTGGCACCTCTCTTATTTATATTATATAAATGACTTGTCCGACTAGCACTGATTACCCAATGACACTCTTTGCCGATGACAGCAACTCTTATAATTCAAAATGTAAAAATGATATGCATATAAAAATGAAATTACAATGACATTGAATAATATAATTAAATGGATGTGTACGGCGTGTATTAGGAGTTCAAGTAAAACAACGACATCCGAATTAAGACTGATCGTTTATTGAAATAATATTCGATTAAATATCATCAAAATTAGGTTACATGTGTCATTACTTTATTATTCTAGAAAGATCCTACTTACCACACTACATTTCCCATCCAATTGGAAAAAAAAAAATACATTTATAGTAATGTATTTTTTTTTTATAGTTTTACATAGATTCCTGATTACAACTTATATTTATTTTATATCTAAAGTGGTTATAATATGATTTATGAAACTATATTTTTAGCTGATTACATTGTTTCATGATATAACTTAGTTCTATTTCATATGTATAACATCATTTTTTCCATTTTTAATTATTTCTACGTTAGGTGGCATTACATTAATCATTTATAGGGACCTGAATATAACGAATCCAATTTATTTGCCGTTTCATTTTATAACTAACAACTAAGTCATTGATCTTATAATTTGCAGGCTTAACATATTTATCATAATTATCTTTCTTTTAATTTTACTTTTAAACAAATTGTCTCTAGCCTCTTTTCTGTGACAATTGCAAACGATATTTCAATTCACAAGGATAATTCTCATAGTTATAAATTGGTTCAATTATTTACTCAAGTTACTTGGAAGGATACATTTTTTTCCAAAGACTAACTCGTAAGGCGGTAAACTGCGTTTCCGAATGTACCGAAGTATTATAAGCAAAGACCAAATGGTAACCATTTACTCCATGTTTCAGGATGATTATCTGTTTGGATTCTTAGAAAACTGTTTAAATTTTTATGAGTTACTTCTAGTGCCACCAATGGTTTGATGATGATATGCAGTAGAATTTAATTGATTTATCTTTAATAATTTACAAATTTCCCTGAAACGTAGAGGATAAAAATTCCTTACCTCTGTCGGTTGCTATCTCCTTAGGGGACCCCATATCTAAGGATAAAATTATTAACAAAAGATTTAGCAACCTCCTCTGTTCGTTTTGAAACTAACGGATAGGCTTCAACATATTTGCTCAACTCACATTGCAAAGGTAAGGATGTATGAAAAATTATCATTATCAGTTCTAAAGGACCTACCAAATCTAAGAAAACCTTTTCAAATGCTGAATTAGCTGTCGTCGTCACGACCATTGGTTCCTTAGTAGGTGTACAATACTTTTGCCGTTGACACTTATCGCAACGTTTAACAAATTCTCTTATGTCATTATCAAGACCAGGGCCAGTAATAATATTTTCTTATATTATTGAACATCCGTCCTCATACCAGCATGGCCACTACTAGGTAGGAGATGGAAGTCGTTCAATATGACACTTTTATCATCTTTATTTTCTACTCTAATTACATCTTTTAAAATACATACACGAAGGTCCGGACCTACTTTTCGTATTTTTTAACTCTTCTAATAATTTTTCTATAAAAACTTCATTTTCTATATTTTTAATAATGCATATTTCTTTTACTCCTATATTTTTCACATAATTCGTCTAACTCTCTCACAAATTCAGCTTCGTGAAATTGAGATCGAGAGTGTAGATACTTTATATAAATTGTCTTTTTACTAGCGCTATAACATAAACTTCCCTTTCTTCACTTAAAAGATTCGCTTTCCTTCATCGTCCTCATAATGTTTCTTGTCAATAAATGTTAATTGAACTGAGTCTTTCGGATAGATATTAGTCCCCACGATTTTTGGTTGATCAAGCCAATCATCTGAGTGAGTCATATCCACCGAAGTATCAGTTGCAACATCCTTAATTTTCCTAGCTTGTGCACGTGTCATAACATTAACGACACTTTCATGCATTTCCTTTAATTCACTTAAAGAGATTCTCGACAACGCATCAGCTGCTGCCATTGTTTGAACCCTTTACGTACTCTACATTAAAGTTATATTCCTCTAACGCAAGCCTAAACTTCATTAATCTGCTAGATGGATCTTTCATATTAAAAAGATAAACTAAAGGCCTATGGTCTGTTCGAACTGTAAAATATTTTCCATATAAATACGGTCTAAAATATTTTACTGCCCAAACTATTGCCAGTAATTCCTTTTCTATCACAGGGTAATTTTTCTCAGCTTTGTTAAGATTCCTACTAGCGAATGCTATAGGACGTCCATCTTTGTTAGATAAAATTGCTCCTAAAGCATAATTTGACGCATCAGTTTGTAGTATGAAATGATTTGTTCTGAAAAATCTGGATATTGTAGTACAGGAGGTGATATAATTTTTTCTTTAAGCGTTTTAAATGCTCTGTTCACATGTTTCATCCCAAATATAAGGTACGTTTTTCTTAGAAAGGGGCGTTTAACGGAATGAGCAATATTAGCAAAATTTTTTATAAACTTCCTATAATAATTAACAAAAGCTACAAATCTTTTTAATTCATCACAGTTGTTAGGACGTGGGTAATTTTGAACTGTTTTAATTTTTTCAGGGTCTGGAAGGATACCTTCACTGGAAATAACATGACCTAAGTACAATATTTCTTTTTTAAGAAATCGCATTTCGAAGGATTAAGCTTTAAATTGACCTTTTTTAACCTCTCAAATACGTCCTGTAAGTTTTTATTATGAATCTGCAAATTTCTTCCAAAAATGATTAAGTCATCTAAATAAATTAGGCATTTATCGTAATTTAACCCTGACAAAGCTATGTTCATCATACGTGAAAATGAACTAGGACTTGTCTTTAAGCCCATAGGCATCCTAGTCATTCGAAATTGTCCTGAACAAAATGACGTAAACTTCCTGCTATTTTCGTCTAAATTCACATTGTAATAGCCTTGGTGTAAATCTAAATGACTGAAGTAAACACTACCTGATAACGACTCTAAAATCTCAGTTATGTCTGGTAAAGGAAAATTGTCATTTTCTATGCAGTTGTTCAATTTTCTATAATCTATAACTAATCGCCACTTCTTTTTGCCATTACTATCTATTTTCTTAGGAACTAATAACACTGGACTTGACCAATCGCTTTTGCTTGGTTCAATTATTCCTTCTTCCAGCATATGGTCAATTTGTTTTTTAATTTCAGATTTCTGAGAATGAGGTAATCTATATGGTTTAGAAAAAATAGGGGTCGTACCTGGTTTCAAAGTTATAGTGTGATTATAAATGTCGGTTGTAGTTAATTTATCTCCTGGTAAATAAAAAATATCAGCATACTTTGCGCAAATATTTTCGATAGACTTCTGTTCTTCATTATTTAAATGTGAAAATTCATATGAGAAAATAATTTCTTTACTCGATCCGCGTTTTTTACTACTTTTATCAAACGTGCAAATATTATAATCACTAAGTTTATGAAATTCAATTTTAATATTTGGCAATAATAATTTGTTTTCCGTTGTGTTCATTATTCTTATTGGTACGACGCCTTTAGTGGGAGTTACTATAGAACTTGCTAGAAAAACTCCTTCCTGTATCTCTTGCGAACATACTAAACAATCTTCTTGAATATCGGTCCGAATGTAATGAATAGACTCACATCGCGCCGAAATTTCTAACATTTTACTACATTTATTCGTAATTGGCAAGCTGATGGACCTATTTAAATGATCACGCAACAATAAGTATTTTTATCAAAGTTTAAAATAGATCTATACTCTCTTAAAAAGTCTCGTCCGATGATACCATTTGATTTAATTGGTAGCGACTTAAAAACATAGAACTTATGATTCATTATTAAATCATCAACGCCTAATTGTAAATAAACGTATCCGATTGCATGAACTTTGCCGCCGAGGCCATTGATTATAATATTGTCTGTATGAATCTCAATGTTTTGCTCTACAACATATTTATATTTTATAGCACATAATGACGCTCCTGAATCTATCAAGAATGAAACGTAATTCCCATTAATTGTAAACGATGCAAAACAGTCGCTATCACATGATAATATACTATGTTCCGTATTAGTCACGAAAAAATGTTGTTTCCGAATTTAAAGTATTTTGTTGGTCATTTTGGTTCATTTGTCTAGACTCATTTATGACATGAATATTCGGTTGAAGCCGTATCCCTCGGTTTCCACGATAACCTCTACTGTTACCTCTAAAATGCTGACCACGCATTGGTGCTCCCCGCATTTGTGCAGTTTGGCGGTGCCAATCGCGCTGGTGATTCCATCTAGGCTGCTGGTTCCCATGCTGCTGGTTCCCTTGGAAACCATGATTACGCCGTTGATCCGTGCTAGAAAAAATACGGTTACGATATTGTCCTCGAGTGCCTCTGGAATTGTATCTGCTTCCCCTATAGTATGAATTATTACTATTTTTTGACATACCCAAAATGTCACCGGAAGTTGAAGCACTGGCCACCTCCTCGTCCTGGGCGGCCTGGATCGCATCCTTCAGCGAGCTGTAATTTCTAGCTGCAATAATTGTGCTTAACCTACGATTACGCAAGCCGTCTGAAAATTTTTTAATTGCAATTTTCTCATTTAATGGTTTTAAAACATTATGTTTTGAAGAATCTCCGTCGGCTTGCGCAATGGTAAGGTTCACAAACAGTTCTGACAATTGGCTACCAAAATCGGATATCGACATGTTATTTTGTTTAATATTTTCTAATTTTGTCGAAATCGCAGTTGCAGCCTTACGTGGTAAAAGTTCTCTCTGCATGTCCTTAATCAATTCGCTCATATTTGAATAACTTGTATTTAGTCTCAATTTAGCTGCCTGAGACAACCTACTTTTTAGTACAAAGTTCATTAATTTTTGTTTGCAATCCTCATTTCCTAACAAAGAGTCGTAATAATCCATATTATCAATCAATTGTTTTGTATTAGCCTCAGTATCATTCATACAGGGCAACAAGCTCAAAGCCGTTTTTAATTCGAAGGTCGACATGGTTGCATTAAATTCTTTACTTACGGATGAGTCACTTTGGCACAAATCAACAATTTCTTTATATAAGGATAAAATATTACTACAATTATTTACTAATTATTTACCCAATCATTATATAGCACATATATTTTATTAGCCTCCTCTAATTTGTTAACTAAAATATTACCATGCCTCCTCGACGGGCCAATTTTTATTAGATAAGTTCTTATTTGCTTTAATTTGTCATAGAATACTTGTAATTCTAATGCCATAACTTACCACCGTAACGTAGTTGTAACATAATTACCATTCATGTAGATATTCAACACTATAAATTTATTACTATAACATATTGCAATTAAATAAAATTACTTTAGGGTTCATGTCCTTTTTCTTGCTTAAATCGTTGCCGTAATAACTTTATCACTTTTAGGGAACACTTTATCGCGCCGCGCACTAACACTTTCACACTAACCCAGCATATACTTTATCTGGAGCCCTTGGACCTCCTTGATTGGGACCGCTAGTTATCTCCTGGACCTGAGCTCGACGAAAAATGGAACTCCTCAACGCCGCTGTCCTGCTAATCTGCTGCGTTATCCATTGATTATGACACCTCTTATACAGCGTGTATCCAACGTACGCTACTCCGATAAAAATTATGAAAAATATGCAATATAGCATAATATTGGTCCTGGACATATGTTCTTTTATCTCAGCGGATGCCTCGTTGGTTCCTCCGGCACTGTTTTGTGCGATGACAATCTCCTCCTTAGATTTTGTAGTGCCCATATTTTAGGTTGAAAATTCCTTCGCGATAATTGAGTAAAACCGTGTTTAAGCGGACAGAGCCAGACACGAAAGTAATTATTACTGACGTAGCCATAGTTCACTTTAAAAAACTTGCACTTTGGACTTCTTTAAAATTCCGCTCTCGTTTTGGAAGAACCCGCGTCAGATAACCGATGCGCCGATGAATCCGAGGCGCGCTGGCAGAGTCGCCATGTACGGCGTGTATTAGGAGTTCAAGTAAAACAACGACATCCGAATTAAGACTGATCGTTTATTGAAATAATATTCGATTAAATATCATCAAAATTAGGTTACATGTGTCATTACTTTATTATTCTAGAAAGATCCTACTTACCACACTACAGATGGATAGTAATAATTTGAAGATTAATATTGACAAAACCAAAATAATACATTTTCGACAGTATACACAAGCTCCAAACATTTCCATGCAATACCAAAATGAAACTATAGAACCAGTCATTTCTACAAAATTCTTAGGGCTACACCTAGACTACCAAACAAACTGGACAATACATACCGACGATCTATGCACACGCGTGAATAAATTTGTTTTTGCACTAAAAACTTTATCAAGAAAAGCCAACTTAGAGACAGTCTTAACAGCCTATAAACGGCTGTGTAGCTTCGATCCTAAGATATGGTATATTATTTTGGGGAACTGCACTAACAAATTACAGGTCTTCCGAGCTCAAAAAAAGTGTATCAGAGCTATGAAATCATTAAAATATAGAGATAGTTTGTCGATCAAGTTTTATAGATCTTAGAATATTAACTGTACCATCACTGTATATTTATGAAACGGCAATGTTTGTTAGGAGAAATCGACACTTGTTTCCTACTAACTCCACCAATCAATTAAAGGTAAGCCGACGACATGGTGATAAACTAAGTGCTCCTATGTCCAAAACAGCACTAAAAAACAATAGCTTCTTTTGTATGGCTCCTAGAATTTTCAACAAATTGCCAAAACCCCTTAGAGACTCTGACATTGATATGTTTAAGAAAAAATTAAAAGCTCTTCTTATAGGTAAGGCTTATTATACACTGACGGAGTTTTTAACTGACAAACTATAATACCAGAATTGTATTTTGTAAGAATGTATAATTGATTGTAATATATTTTTTTTTAAGAATGTGTATAATTGAACTAGTATTGAAATCTGTATAAAAATTTAATCTGATCAGAATCAAAATTAATTATAAATTATTCTTTACCTACCTATACCTATATTTGTACGCCTACAAAGGGCAAAACATAGTGCTACACTTACAAAAACATTTTAACACCTGTATCAATCCACCTATGTCTTACAAATAAAAGATTTGTATTTGTATTTGTAAATGACCTTCCATACTTTACGAAAGATCTATGTAAGATAGTGTTATTTGCTGACGACACTTCCCTGATTTTTAAGGTTGATAGATATAGAGAATCAATTGATGACATAAATGAAACTCTCTCGCAGGTATTACACTGGTTTACGACTAACAATTTACTTCTTAACTCAAAGAAAACTAAATGTGTAAAATTCACCTTGCCAAATGTATGGCAGGTCGATACTAGTATTGAGATGAACAATGAAACTATTCAAATCATTAATTCCACAGTTTTTCTCGATATAACTATAGATGGGAAATTACAGTGGAGTCCCCATATTGCTGCCTTGGCAGGAAAACTAAGTTCCGCTGCATATGCAGTAAGAAAAATTAGGCGTCTGACTGATACCGAGACGGCAAGACTGGTATATTTCAGCTATTTCTACAGTGTGATGTCATATGGTCTACTGTTGTGGGGGTCTGCTGCTGACATACAAACTATTTTTGTATTACAGAAAAGGGCCATCCGCGCTATATACAGCCTTAGATCACGTGACTCACTTAGAGAAATATTTAACGATATTAATATTTTAACCGTGGCTTCCCAATTTATCCCCGACTGCATTATGTATGTACGTAAGAACTTGCACACTTTACCAAAAAAGTCCGATAGTCATAGTCTTAACACCAGAAATAAACATAGGCTTGCCGTCCCGGTTCTCAGACTTCATAAAATCGGTAATTCGTTTGTTGGCTTAAGTATTAAGATATTTAATAAGATACCACAAAATGTCATTAACCTATCACTGGATAAGTTTAAGTCTCATATTAAAACCTGCCTAATGAAGAAAGGTTACTATAGTGTACAAGACTATTTAAATGATAAGGATTCTTGGTCATGTTAATTAATTAATCTTTTAAGTTGTTGTTCATAGTAGTCTATTGACTTTCATAATTGTATTTTTTTTTCTCTTCTCAATTGAAACTCTGTAACATCATCAATATTTGAAAAGAGTAACTACTGAGTTTCTTGCTGGTGTCTTCTCAGTAGAAATCGACATTCCGAACCAGCGGTAGATATTATGTACCTATTTTGACATTCATAAGTGTTCTGTGTGGACCTAAATTGAATAAAGATTTTTTTATTTTTATCTTTATACACTCCAGACTTGAAGTAGCCAATACTTATGTTATTTTTCAAATCTGGAGTGAAAAAATCTGCAAAAAAATAACCGCCTTCAATAACCACAATCTAAAAAGTGTAAAATAATATTTTTTACACTTGACACACCTCAAATAACATTTTATAATAGTACCTACATTCGAGAAAAGGTGTTACCGAAGTCGGCGCCCAATACTGTCTTGTAATTTAATACAACATTCAATTATTCAACAGGGATTAGACGCCAACTTCGGTAACACCTTTTCTCGAATGTACTATTACAAAATGTTATATACAAAAACATTACGTGTTCCTATAAAATTTGAGAGTTCCCCTCATTTTTTCCAGGATCCCATCATCAGATCCTGATATCATGATCATGGTACCAATCCGGGATTATCTTCTTTCCAAGTAAAAAAGAATCATCTAAATCGGTTCATAAATGGCAAAGTTATGGGCGAACAAACATAATAAAATATACATTATATATACATGTCCAATTGAGAACCTCTTTTTTTTAAGTGGGTTAAAAAGCTCATAATTTACATTTCTGAAGCGCAAAAGCGAGAGATCTCTTTTTTTTCTGGAATGATTGCTGTGTTGCCAACGGCAAACACATAATAACTCTACCAATGTAGAGTGGTTAAAGAGACACTTTTTTTCATGTGTTAGGTAGGCAGACGAGATGACGGATCACCTGATGGTAAGCGATTGTCGCCGCCCATGGACACCTGCGACACCAGTGTATTCACAAGTGCGCTGCCAACCTTTAAACTCCCCTTTCCCCCGGATTGGGCCTCCGGCACCCTCACTCACGCAGCGAAACACAGTACACTGCTGCTTCACGCCGGTTTTCTGTGAGGCCGTGGTATCACGTAGTTTTAAAATTAATTGTATGGTAATTGACCTGTGTGGCGAGTTAAAATATTTATAGATTTTATTTTACGAGTAATTGAGATTTGCACCAAGCACCATCTAAGAGCAAGACAAAACAAAACATAACATAGACGTCACAATTTGACGACCCGTTTGGAACAGTGGTAGTGAACGCTGCCTTTGGTCCAAGGGTTGCGAGTTCGATCCCCGCACAGTATAAACATTTGTGTGCATGAACATGTCTGTTTGTATTGGTCTGGGTGTTTGTATGTATAATAAGTATGTATTTACAAAAGAAAAGTATAATATGTATATATTTGTAATCCCGCTCTTGATTCTGATATCCGTAACACAGGTGCTTGAGCTACCTATCTCGGAGTTAGACCAATGTAAGTGATGTTGTGAAATATTATTATAAATATTATATTATTATATTATAATATTAAAGGGAAATTCTCATGCGAGATCTCATAATTTACGGAAAATCTGGTCACAATAATCACCTGTCAAAACGTAAAAGAATCACGAGACCGTTTTCTAATGAGCCGAGAGCTCCTTATATGAAGCTAAACTTAAGCGACTAATGGCTTCTTACAAGCCAAGTCATGTTTGCATAATGAAATGAAAGGAAACCTTCTTTCTCCTTTTCAGTCAAGCCGATGCTAATAATTACTGGTGAGTCAAATTGATTAAAGATTTGGTTGTGACGTACGAAGATAGAAAAAGACCAATGAAGTAGTAATTAGTAGGTAGGTACAGACAACCATACATGGGTGACTACAACCTGTCCATTTTCTTATAGGTATTGAATCACTAGCTTTTTCCAGCGGCTTCGTCTTCTTTCGAATAGGGTGTGGTGTGAATGCTAGAGATAAATAATAACCAGCACATAGGACCAAATGCATCATTAGGATGATAATCGGCTTAAGGACAGATTATAGAGTAACCCGACATGTGCCTGTCTGTACATAACGCGAGATTTTGTGATGACGCTATATCTGGCCCTGTTGTACAAGTGGTTTAAGTACCGGGCCGTGATCTCGAAGTCCTGGGTTCGATTCCCGGGTTGAGCAAAAAGTATGTTTCGATTTTTTCGAACATTGTTCGGGTTTGTGATCATCACCAATCTGCATTAGGCAAGCGTGGTGATTCGGCCTAATCCCATCATAGTAGCGATAACTTGACTTGCAGTGGGACAGTATATAGGTTGATATTTAACTATATCTGGCTGCTTTTTAAACATACGTAGATGTAGATATCAAACAGGGATTATGGAAAATTTCTGCAATGTAGAACTTGACATTGTTGTGTCAGATAAAATAACAGGATTTTGAATTTCAAGTGAAAAAAGTGACAGATTGTAGTAAAGTGAGATCAGTCAAATGGCCGTCTGCAGAAACGGTTTACAGGCGAGTAATAAAGCTGAACAGCATAAGAAGATGGGGAGGAGAAATCAAGTACGAACCACCCAAAGTATAATTTTTGATTCGTCACGGCCTGTCAGCTTGGAGAGACTTTCGGTCGTCTAATTCTGCACCACCACCAATTGATTATCACGGTAGGTACATCTCCACCAGAATTTTTCAACTGGTAGGCTCTGACAGGGACGCATTGTCCATATTGCAGACAAAAATCCCCTTCTAGAAAATATAGATTTTTAGGGGATGCTCATAGGCAGCGCAATCTCTAACC
>JADPWL010000373.1:0-10174 GCA_019059595.1 Marasmia exigua
TTCGCGATACAGTCGCACTCAGCGCCATCTGTTAGTGCAATTTGAATTTAGATTGAACCAGGTCTGCCAAACATTGTGAGACGGGCCAGTCAGTCCAATCACTCGCGACCTTCAGTCCATCAATTGGCTACATCAGTACGTATGGCGGGTCAGGAAGCCACTGGTCAGTTAATGAGACCAGATTAATATTTGGCCTAACGAATGACTGACTGTTTGGTACCTTGCTTAAAGTGTATCACACAGTTCTGTTAAAAAATCTAACAAATTGTATCGTATTTTCTAACAGGTGTCCCATAATATTTCCTAACAGCAAGTTAGGTTAAGGTGACGGGTAGGGCACACTAGAGACGCCAATTGATTTAAATTGTTAAAAAAAGTAAAGAATCAGCCTATAAACTGTCCCACTACAGGGCAAAGGCCTCCATCATAGAAATCAAGTCATCGCTACTATGATGGGATTAGGCTTAATCACCACGCTTGCCAAATGCGGACAAACCCGAGCTATGTTCGAAAAATTCGAAACATACTGTTAAACCTTCTTGGTTTACATAGACAAAGTCTACACTCGATTTAAGAAGACATCCTGTATGACAATCTATTCGGTCTTCAATTGTCTGCTTACCAAAATATATCGTATGCAAATATAAATATGCCAATTTACTTTGCCCCTCTAACGATACAAATAAATGGTTATGGGCATCGCGCGTTGAAGAGCGCTATATAATCGTATAGTTACCAAAAAAGTGCTATGGATAATCCATCGGTGCCTTACGGCACGCGGCACGGAACTGCTGGTACATCAGGTATTTCCATAAATAAATTAAATGGATCTAATTTCAACACATGGGCATTTGCCATCGAATGCCTGTTAACGGATTTGGAGCTATGGGACGTGGTTACTTCACCCATTGACCCCACGGACCCCGACGCCAAGCGTAAGGACGCTAAAGCGCGAGCCAAAATCTGCTTAACGTGTGAAGAATCGATTTACCCAGTGATTCGAGGAGCAAAGACGGCATATGATACTTTTAAAAGCCTCCAGAAGGCATACGCTGACAGTGGTCTAACAAGAAGACTGCAACTAATGAAGAAGTTGCTCTCCAATCAATATAGAGGAAACTTGCAAAACTATGTACATACCTCACTTGGCATTCAGCAAGAATTGCAAGGAATAGGAGCAGGAGTTGATGATGAGTTCCTAGCGATCATCATATTAGCTGGACTCCCAGATGAGTACAAGCCTCTCGTCATGGCTCTTGAACACTCCAATGCCAAAATTACGTCGGAAAACGTAGTGGCAGCTCTTCTTAAAGAAGACTCTCGACCATGTCGCACTACCAGTACCAAACCTGAGGATCCTACGGTGCTGATGGCCAAACAGAAGAAAAAACAGTTTTGTACATATTGTAAAAAGTTAGGTCATTTAGTGTCAAACTGTAGGAATAAAAACAAGAAAGCTTCGGCTAAGGTTTATTCAATAGTGATGTGCCGAGTCGTCGTTTTGGTGGATCGAGTTGACTCGAGTCAGTTTACAAGGTATTCGAATCATGACTCGATTCCCTCGACTCGAATTCTATGTTTGGTATTCGAATACTGATTCGAGTCCGGCTGGACTCGAGTCGGTATTTCAATTCCGGCTGAACTCGAGTCAGTATTTCAATTCCGGCTGGACTAGAATCAACCCTCATTACCGAGTCCTTTCTTCCTAATGTTGTGGTTGGCATCGACCTCAAAAGAAACATTGTTCATATCCGATTATGAAGAAACCCACGCTTTATGAATTTGAATATTTATGTATCTAAGTTATTATTTATCCCTTTTCAGTTATTTTCGTTTGTGTTTTGAAGTTCGTTAAATTTTGTTTAAATTACTTTTTAATGAAAGATAATTAAAAACATTAAATAAAAACATAGAGCGTAGGAGTTCTATAGAGATAAACAAAAAACCATAATAGAACATAATCAAATTTATTCAGGTCGTAGACTCTAGATACTATTAATTGTTTCTTGGTCATTTGAGATAGCTTGCAACAATCATATAGATCTAAACACTAGATAGATACTATTTAGGTAAAAATAGTAAGCATTAATTTACATCAGCAAATCATTTTAATTTTACAAAAAATGGGTACATAAACTCAATAGCTCAGAATACGACATTTAGGAAGGTATCCATCGAAGCTACCTTAACTGTACTTACAGTCAATACCGTACATAACTAAATCTATATATATAAAAGAAAGTCGTGTTAGTTACTCCACTTATAACTCAGAACGACTGAACCGATTTAGCTAAAAAATTAGCAGGGAGGTAGTTTAGAGCCAGGAGAAGGACATAGGATACTTTTTATCCCCTTAGAAAGCATTCCCGTGTGAATTGAGATTAAACGTAAGGTACTATGAAACTTGGTATAACAAAAAGAATCAGACTTGGAACTTTGGAACAAACGCAAATGACAGCTATGTAATGACGTATGGATGACAATATATTTATTTATTTATTTATTTAAAACTTTATTGCACAAAAAGTTTATACAATAGGCGAACTTAATGCCAAGAGGCATTCTCTACCAGTCAACCTTTGGGTCATACAGAAAGGATAATGATACAGAAATATAGATGGTGAAAAGACAATTTGACATGTATTTGTAAGAATAAATAATAAAAATATTGCCCATTCGTATAAATAAACAGTGAAGTGAACTATAAAAATGGGTTTAATTAATAATGCCGCGACCAAGACGATCTAATCTTTCCCGACAAAGCCGGTGAAGCAAAAAGAAAACGAAATAATAATGAGTATTTTTTTTTGTATTTTTACCAATTAAAAAAACGGTTTATTTATTGCCACTAAGGCGGAACAAAGTTCGCCGGGTCAGCTAGTTAATATATAAAAAACAAAATAAGACAATAAAAGTTATTTAAAATAACTATTCAAAAAAAGGATTTGGTCAATCTTCTTGGCCTCCAGTCTATTGCGGCGTTGGTTGCATAAAAGTCCAGCCTTGGAGAAAACTCGTTCCGAAGGCACAGAAGTGGCTGGAATACATAAATACTTTAAAGCTATTTTATATGGGCCGCTGTTGGTGATTTCGCGAAGTTCCCAAAATTCGAGTGGATTGGCTTTTCTATCCAAATACGGTAGCTCTACATACTGCTTCACCTTAATAATTGCTGATGTTGTGGGGTTTTCCTTGCTTGAAAATTCCAACACTCTTTTATCTAGATGCTCCCATAAATTGTCACCAGTCACCTCTGAAGTTATCTGCTGGGAATCTGAAGATGAAGTTGTAGGTGGTTCGAGACTTGAAGTAGATGGCAGTAGAGATCTATTTAGCACGGTCTGCAATTGAGCTTGAGATTCCTGTGTTTCCAATATCATCAACTCGTCAACAACAAATTTTTGAGCATTATCTGCATTTGTCTCGACGCCAAAACCAGCTTTCTTAAATCTTGGGTCCATGAATGTTGCTTTAGCAACAGTTTTGTTTGTCTCATGACCGCCAAATCTTCTTTCGAAAACATCTAGTAATTTTATCTTTAATCTGCTAGCGACTTCGGAATCAGATCTGCAACTTCTTAGTGCTGTTTGTACGCCTCGAATAAGAGGTATAATGCAGGATAACGTTGGATATTGCTCGCCAGATATAATACCCGTCATTTGTTCCACAGGTTTTAACACGCAAAGGCACTCATGCACCTCGGTCCATTCGTCAGCGTTAAGATTATCTGGACAGCCAGGTAATGAAGAGATTGCAGCAGAAAGAGGTATCTTGATCTTTTCGAGACGTTCCAGCATATAATACACCGAATTCCATCTCGTCTGGACATCTTGTTTTGGTTTTAAGGGTTCCAGTTGCATTTGTTCTTGAACCTGTTTTAATTTATATGCAGCATTATTGCTTCTTTTGAAATAGGCTACTATTGCTCGGCACTTTTCAATCAATCGAATTAATAGTTCATTGTCTTTGATGGTATCTTGAACCACCAAGTTTAAAGTATGAGCTGCACAACTGTGGTGACGTTTTTGCAAAAATATCAATTACAGCCTTTTTTATATTAGCCGCATTATCAGTTGTAACGCAAATGATTTTGTCCAAAATGTTCCATTCGGTTTCACATATATCTTTCATTTCTCGAGCTAAATTTTCTGATGTATGGGTATCCTTAATTTCCCCTGGTAGATAACGTTAAAGTTTTAAATTTACCGTCATAAATGAAATGAATCGTCAGGGTCATGTAACTTTTGCTGCTATCGGAAGTCCACAAGTCTGTTGTCAAAGCAATGTAATCTGTTACTTTAAGCATCTCTTGCGTAGCCTTTCTTGCCAAAGAATATTGCTCCGGAATTAATTTTTCCGAAAGAATCTTTCGTGAAGGTATCTCATAATTAGGGTTAAGCGCACGAGTATACTCTTGAAAACCTTTATTTTCAACGACTTGAAGCGGTTGAAAATCAACACACACCATTCTTAGTAACGCTTTATCCACATTTTTGGAGTTCACCTTCATAGCTTGCTTAGACGGAAAAGTCATCTGAAGTTGCCGTTTACGTGGTGGTGGTACTAGTGGTGTTTCGCCATCTGTCATTGACTGGAATAGATTAGAGTTCTTGTCCTCGTTGACTGGCGTTTGATCTTCAGAACCAGAAGCTACACTTAATAAATCGGAATCACTTTGAGCGGGGGGAATCGTTGAAGAATTTTCAATCTGAGTCGAGTAAATAATAGGATGAGATTTTTTTAGGTGCTTTAACAAATTAGTTGTGTTTTTAAAATCTTTAAATACGGAGTCACAGTTTTTTGCACTTTATTTTATCGTCGTTCACTTTCTCAAAACACCTCCATACACCTGAGGTTTTTTTTCGGCGCCATTATATAAAAACTAATAGAAATCACTTCACTTCTACTATTAAAAAACTTAGACACAAAATAACTCAGTACTTAGACACAAAATAACTGCTAACTGACAGAAAACAAACAAATCAAAACAAAAAGTTGCAGGTTCAAACTTGTTTGTATTGTTAGAACCGCGCCACTTCATTGCTTAAGTAAACAGTTTGCGAGTACAAGCGAGTTAACAATACTCGTATACTAGACTCGAGTTAGTTGGACTCGCATAAATAGAATCGAGTTAGCAAGTACAAATCGATTCTTCCTGACTCGAGTACCGGAATCGAGTCCGGTGTACTCGAATCAAAATAAATTGGTATTCGAGTAAGCGAGTCCAAAGCAGGAATCGAGTCTGACTCGAGTCAAACCGTACTCGGCACATCGCTATATTCAAACAATACATCGGAATTTACACTTTCATCTTGTTTAATTCATCCTTCATCCACAGGTTCACAGGATTGGTTCATAGATTCTGGTGCTAGCTCACATATGAGCAATAGGAGAGACTGGTATGAGGCCATGTCCCCCCAAATCACAACTGTTACTTGCGCCAACAAGAACCAGATTCTAAGTGAGGGCAAAGGTACTGTTAATATAAATATTTCCGACAATGTACATAGAATTAGTGACGTCCTTTATGTTCCTGGTTTAGCAACTAATCTTTTATCGGTAAGTAATTTGACCAAAAAAGGCTACGATGTTTTGTTTACATCGAAAGGCGCGACTGTAACTTTGGCGGGTGGATGTCAACTGACAGGTGAAGTCATAGCGACAGCCTCAAATTGTAAGGGCATGTACAAACTAGATGTGGACAAATCTAATGCTTTGTACACACCTACCAAAGAGTCCCCTTTATTGTGGCATAGACGCCTTGGCCATCTAAACGGAAATACTATGCAACTTTTAAAAAGTAAATGTAAAGGCATAGATTTTAGCGGGAAATTTACGGAAAAAATGTATTCCGTGCCTACAAGGAAAACTTTCTAAAAAACCTTTCAAAAGTTCAACAAGCAAATCGAGTAAGGTTCTCGAATTAATTCATTCGGATCTTTGCGGACCTATGAGTACGCACTCGTGGGGCGGTGCTCTATATTTGCTAACATTTACAGACGACTTTAGTCGCAAAACTTTTGGATATCTTTTAAAATCAAAATCAGAGGTTTTTTCGAAATTTGTAGAATTTAAATATTTAGTGGAGAATCAGACTGGCGAAAGAATCAAAGTTCTGCGTTCTGATAACGGGCGTGAGTATGTCAACAAGGACCTGTCTAACTTTTTGAAAGAGAATGGTATCATACACCAGACCACGGTCCCGTACAACCCACAACAGAACAGCGTCTCCGAACGCGCCAACAGAACAATAATTGAAAAAGCCAGATCCATGCTTAGAGATTCTAACCTACCTCTAGCTTATTGGGGCGAAGCAGTCAATACTGCGATTTACCTGAAGAACCGTTTGCCTACACAAGCCTTGAAGAACAAAATTCCAGAAGAAGTGTGGACTGGAAGAAAAGTAAACCTCTCTCATTTGAGGGTATTTGGTTGCGAAGCCCACGCTTTAGTACCCAAGGAGAAACGTACTAAACTGGAATCCAAGACGCAAGCTTGTATATTCGTAGGCTATTCCACTGAAAGCAAAGGTTATCGTCTTGTAGACCCCCAATCGCCAAGGAATATAATTATATCGAGAGATGTTGTCTTCTTGGAAGACAAAAGGCTGCACCAGCCTAACCTGCAACCCAATGACAGTGAATTGCCATCGCCACCACAGCCTCAACAAGTTTTTGTACCCACGGACAATGAACCAGTTCCACAGCCTGAACATCAACCACAACCAGGTACGTCTGTGACGGCTGACCCGTCAACTTTAGATCACCTAACAGACTCAGATGCACCTGCGATCCCCGAAGTTTCGAGTTCGACTGATCCTGACCCTCCTGAAGAGCCAGCACCTGAAGCTCTGAGAAGGTACCCAACCAGGGATAGGCGCCCTCCTCAACGGTACGAGGAGCAGCTCCACTTGACCTCAGAATGGGAACCAGAGACCTTCAGGCAAGTCCTCGATCACCCGGAGAAAGAGAAATGGTTGGATGCCATGAAGGCTGAATTTGACTCTCTCAATAAACATGAAACTTGGATTCTTGTCGACAGACCCGCAGGTAGAAAAACTACCAAATGTAAATGGGTGTACAAAATAAAAAAGGACACTAGTGGCAATGTCACGAAGTACAAGGCCAGACTTGTAGCCAAAGGCTTCACTCAAGTAGCGGGAGTCGACTATGGTGAAACTTTTTCACCAGTCGCTAGACTGTCCTCAGTTCGATTGTTATTTGCTTTCGCTGCTCACAATGGTTTGACGGTTGACCACCTCGACGTAGAAACTGCCTTCCTTAATGGCGATTTAGAAGAGGAAATTTATATGGAGCAACCCGAAGGTTTCTCCACTAATCCAAAGGACAAAGTGTGCTTACTTAAAAAAGCACTGTATGGTCTCAAGCAAGCGCCGCGTCAATGGAACGCTAAGGTTTGCGACGCTATGCGCAAACTCCTGCTGAACCAATCGGCAAAGGAACATTGTCTATATAGACTAGAAGGTAACGACCTTCTCCTTGTTGCTGTGTTTGTAGATGACTTCTTCATCGTGTCAACTAATGACAGAATGAAGAAGCAATTCAAAAATGATCTGAAAAATACTTTCACTGTCAAAGACCTTGGAGAATGCAAGGACTGTCTTGGCATGAGAGTAAATCAGAGTCCTGGGAACATTTACCTGGACCAAACAAAATACATAGAAAATCTTTTGAAAAAATTTGGCATGACAGATGCACTAACTGTCACCACCCCTCTTGAACCCGGTCTAAAATTGACTATTCCTGATAAGGAAGAGGACAATGCAGCATTACCGTACCAGGAGCTTATCGGCTCACTAATGTACATTGCCATTTGTACCAGACCCGACATTGCCCATGCGGTCTCATACCTCTCTCAGTTCAATGTACATTACGGGGGGGTACACTTTAGGGCCGCTAAGCGAGTTCTTCGTTATTTGAAAGGCACCAAAGAACTTCGGCTGCATTACCATCAGACAGCCCAGTTCCGTGCAGTGGGGTACGTCGATGCGGACTATGGAAACAATCTTGTGGACCGTAGATCATTCACAGGGTTCGTTTTCCTGGTGAGTGGCTCTCCTATCTCTTGGGAAGCACGCAAGCAGCGTACTGTTGCGCTTTCCACCACGGAAGCCGAGTACATGGCTCTAGCTGAGGCTTGCAAGGAGGCTATATACCTCCAGTCACTCATCAGCGAAATTTTCACTATCGCACAACCCATCGTCATCCACACTGATAATCAAAGTGCATTAAAACTCGCTCACAACCACACATTCCACTCACGCACCAAACACATCGACATTAGGCACCATTTTATTCGCGAATCACTTTCACACCACAACATCAATCTCATGTACATATCCACACATGACATGATCGCCGACATCCTCACCAAACCTTTGCCGAAGCTGAAGCACAACAAGTGTACAGTAGGGTTAGGTTTAGGTTAAGTCGCGTGTTATTTTTTCTAATCATGTTTTTGTGTAGATAATAGATAGGTGTGTAAAGTAGGTTCAGGTGTCTTTATATAGGTTTTTTTTGTGTGCGTTTATATATAGGGTGTGTGTGTAGTGTATATAGGGTATGTTGTGTTTTTTTGTACTTGCTGTATATTTTTTTTTGTCCAATTTTTTTTTATACAGGGTGTTGACTTTGCGGGGGGGTGTTAAACCTTCTTGGTTTACATAGACAAAGTCTACACTCGATTTAAGAAGACATCCTGTATGACAATCTATTCGGTCTTCAATTGTCTGCTTACCAAAATATATCGTATGCAAATATAAATATGCCAATTTACTTTGCCCCTCTAACGATACAAATAAATCATACTTTTCGCCCGACCCGGGAATCGAGCCCAGGACCCCGAGATCACGGCCAGGTACTTTAACCACTAGAGCAACAGGGCGTCCTTGTAAATTGTTAGATTTTATTGATTTTATTGTTAATTGATATCTTTTGAACAATTCCGAAGCTGCAGCCTCTCAGAAAACACTAACTATTTATATAATACTTATTTATTATTTACTTTTGGGTCTGCTTTTGTATTCGAAATTTCAATTACCGCCAAAAACGGCCACTTACGGCATTAATCCAAATTTCGAGTGCAAACAGATCAAAAAGTAGTGCACAATTATTAAATAAATATTATAAGTTTTTGCTTAGAGACTGCCGCTCCGAAATTGTTTAAAATTGATCCGGATTAGTAGGTAACAATTTAAATCGATCGGTGTCGCTAGTTAGGGGTACCCGCCTTAAGGGCACAGCCAGTTTTACATAATTTTTTATCAAAAAAGCCCTCAAAGAAAAACGCAACTGTAAATATTGCAGACAAAAAACTGGGACGACAAAAAAAAAGAAGATTTACGGAAATTAAAACTGCAATTCGCAGATGGGAGCCAATTAATGCGAACAGCCTACTTAAGTCTGCATCCCACGGGATGCAAATGTACGAGAGTTAAAACAAAATGCAGCATTTAAGCATAGTGCTTAACCTGGATATCCTAGGATGGGTGTTTGTAAGTTAAGGTGAATGAATGAATGAATGAATATACTTTTATTGCACTCAAAGTACAGTATAAAACTTAAGACTGACGACCCGATTGGAACAGTGGTAGTGAACGCTGCCTCTGATACAAGGGTTGCGGGTTCGATCCCCGCACAGTACAAACATGTATGTGCATGAACATGTCTGTTTGTATTGGTCTGGGTTTTTTCGATGTATTATATGTATTTATTTATAAAAGTAAAGAATTATACGAGTATATTACATAATATTGTAATCCCACTGTTGATTCTGATATCCGTAACACAGGTGCTTGAGCTACCTATCTCGGAGTCTGATCAATGTATGTGATGTTGTGAAATATTTATTTATTTATTTAAGACTAGATATTACATGATATATACAACAAAGGCGGCCTTATCACTATGAGCAATATCTTCCAGGCAACATTTGGGTAAAGGACACGTGATGGAGGTGTAGGGGATTGCAATCTTGATAAAATATGGATAAATATTGCAACTACAATAATAACGCATCGACGAAACTGGGCTCCAAATGCGACAGCTGAGCTGAATGAGCTGAATGGTCCGAGTGAGCCGAATGATCGGAATGAATCACGGATCTATCTGAGAATCGATGTTCTAAATGAAGCGTTTCACTGTTCCTCATTTCT
>JADPWL010000376.1:0-20400 GCA_019059595.1 Marasmia exigua
CATATTGCAAAAAAAAAAAAATACTTTGCGGGTATTTCGAACTAGTTTCGCGGACGATTTTAAGCGCGTACGCACACTGCCTTGCACGAAAAAAGAATGAGCTAGGAGCGGTCGGACGATAGTGACAGAGTAAGTATACCACAGACAAAAAAAAAACTATGGGGAATCGATTATTCGATTCTCTCTAAAAAGCGTGCGATTATGCCTTGTAGGATAAAAGGACTACGTGGTTAATAATATATCCGAAGGATGAAGCAACGTCATATAATCGGTACTATACCTTCCGATAAAGAGCGCCGGTATAACAGGGATAAAGGGAACTGTAGACTTTTCGCACACTTTAATATGAAAATTGCCGGAATATAATCGGGCCCCGCAGATTTATTCAGGTCCAGACCTGCAAGAAGCCTAAAGACCTCGTCCTCTACCACTTCAACCATGTTTATACTAGTGCAAGACATAAATTGAAGCGTTGTCTCATCTACAGTTGGAGTTTGAGAGGGCGAGCTACCTATAAACGTTGAATAAAAATAATCTGCAAACATATTACAGATTTCGCCGCCCTGGTCCGCAGAGTTGGCGCCATACTTCATGACTGAGGGACACACGTTTGATCGTTTCTTACTCTTTATGTATGACCAGAATGCTCGGGGATTATTCCTAATAAAACCCTCAATATTATTGATGTATTCACTATTGGCGAAGCAAAGATTATCCGCACGCCTCTGGCGGCGAAATTTTGAAACTCTCTAAGAACGACACTTTGTTTGTTTATTTGTTGAGGTTATGTTAGATTATTCAGATGGATCACGATTATTTAAAGAAACCTGTTGCTAATAAAAGCAGAAATACGAAATATTGTTGCGTTCCTCAATGTAGTACTTACGGAGATACGGGAATAAGTTTTCATTTATTCCCAAAAGACAAAATAATGAAGAAAAAATGGAAGACTGCTTTAAGAATAGGCAAGCCAATTTCACCATCAATGAGAGTTTGTTCTCATCATTTTCAAACTTCAAACTTTTTTCCGGGCAGTAAGTATATTTATGTTTTCTTTATTTCATTTTACATAAATTATATTTATAAGTATTTCATAAGTTATTCATTTAGTTTACGCCAAGGCGAGTTTCTCGTCAGATAACGAGATTATGTTTATTGTTCCAGATTCTAAAAGGCAGAAGTTGTTTCCTTATGCCGTACCGTCTCAGAATATTCCTAAAATAAGCTCTGATAAAGAAGTACCATTAGTGCAAATAAAAAAAACAATTGCTCGAGAAAATAGGGCTGTTATTAGACACAGGAAAATAGTGGAATCAAATAAAGAGCTTGGACTTGCTATTGAGAATGAAAAAACTAAATTTGAGGATAATAATATAACTGATAACAACAGTCATCATCATGTCAAGACTTCATCGACACAAGTCAATTTAGTGGATTACAGAAATTATCGTCCCCGAGAAGATTGGAGTTTAGCTGACATTCTTTGTGACAAAGAACCTTTGGAAAAGTGCACTCAAATAAATTTTCTTCCTATGTGGGAAGAGGATAGATCAGCTTTAAAGCAATTAACCCTCTCAGATTTACTTAGTAGTGATATGTATTTATTTACTTTTACGGGTATTCATTCAATAGAACTTTTAGAAACATTGGTGACTTGTGTTAGTGAATTGGCCTTAGATGCTCCAACAAATAAGAAAATGTTATCTGTAAGAGACAGAGTTATCTTGACAATGGTAAAAATTAAACAAAATATGTCATTTAGAGCCATTGGTGTTTTGTTTGGTATAAACAGGCAGACATGTTCTAATTATTTTAATAATATGTGCCCCATGCTGAGTAGAGTACTCAAAGTTATTATTCCTTGGCCTGATATCGAAATGATCCGTAGTAACCTACCTAAATCATTCCAAAAATATAAAAATACAAGAATAATATTCGACTGTGCTGAAACTGTGATTGAAAAATGTAAATGTTTAAAATGTAGAATATTGACATACTCTCAATATAAAAAAAAACAATACAGCCAAGTTTAATATTGGAATAACTCCTTCTGGACTTATAACTGAAATAAGTGCATCTTATGGTGGTCGAGCATCAGATAAACATATTGTAAATAAATCAGGAATCTTAAATAAATGCGAGTTTAATGATGGAGTGATGGTGGATAAAGGATACAGGATTGAATCCGAGTGTAATGAAGTTAGTTAAAGATATTAATTGAATAGTTAGTACAAATGACATTTGATTAATTATGCAATGTATTTACATATTAATGTTCTTGTTACAGCGTCTGCTTCAGCTTGTCAGGCCTCCTTTCTTGAGTCAGAAAAAGCAGATGACCAAAGAAGATGCAATCCGCACTGCAGAGATTGCACGGGCAAGAGTGCATGTTGAGAGAGTGATACAGAGATTACGACAATATAAACTTCTATGTGGACCATTACCATGGTCACTGGCGTCTTATTTTGATGATATATTAATTATTGTTGGTGGTCTTACAAATTTGGGTCCACCAATTATTCACATTGATAAATTTATGTAGTTATTATATAATCGGAAGGGAATTTTGTAAGAGTGGCAATAAATTTTTACAGTTAATAAATAATTTAGTACACAGAGTTGTATTTATTTTTATTCAAATTCAGTCATAATTTGATCCATAGTCGTTAACTATTCTAGGAAGAAATTTCTCAAAATAAACATTAACAAGACATACACAAATTTCCAAAATATGATTTTCATCAAATGAAACTCTTCTTACAGCTAAATCTTTTCCTATTTCAGAGTAAACTAAATAATCACAATTTGTAATACCTGACAATAACATGCCTACTTGCATTTGAGTATAATGCTGAGTATTTTTTTTCAAATTTTGATTTTTATATAATATAGGAATTGCATTCATTTCTATCAGTTCATCTGCAGTTAAACGAGTTCCTTCCTTTAATGTCTTAATCTCAATATTTGTAAGAAAATTTCCATCTTTATCCATGGCAGTACCGTCTAGACTTGCAGAAAGCCATGGTAATTCTGGTCGAACCAGCAATCCAGACTCTAAAATCATGCAGCTATAACGCTCTGCATATAAATCTCTTGCGACTGCTTCACAGCGAAGGCCTCTGATAGTATCTTCATTCCCAAGAAAATTACTGTGAAAAACCTCTTGATATCTTTTATCCCAATCAGCATTTTTATTAGAATAATAAGTAAACTGGGCTCTCGCTTTGGAGGCTGTTAGACTTACTTTTCTAGCTTTATGCCAAAAAGGAGTACCCTGCTCAGCATTGATTATTTCTGTACTTTGGTCTAATGATACAGCTACATATCTGTTGTAAAATTCAAATTCATTTACTTTACATGTCTTCAACTTTTCTTCAGTCAGTTTTCTTAATATATTTATTACCCGCCACGAATTAAAAGTCAATAGTTTTTCAGGAAATTTTGTCATTGTCTACACTTCTACTAATTACCCTTTCACCATTATCAACAACTCCATCACCTCTTCGCATTAGACTTGTAAATAAAGAATATTCACTGTTTGGTGCGCCTGAAATAAACAGCATAATTTTAGAAACTTCATTTTGTTTGTAACTGTCCATTCAATCTGAAAATATAATTTTATGAAATTGATGTTTTCCAGGTAGGTGCCATATTATGCTTTACAAGTATTTACTCTGTATTAACTTCATTCTCCAACGACTTTCCATCTCTTCAGTGACTTCTGGCATTGTTTTCACATAGATGTCCCTCTGTCCTTTCACATGGCACATTTCAGACAAAGATTTTGCTTCATATTCCTTCAATGCTGTAGTTTTAAGTGTACCCCATTGTTTCTCAATGTCCGTACAACTCAGGTCCTCCAGATCTGCCTCCTCAGTTCTGAAAAAGAGAAAAATAGCTAATCATTTACAGTTATGGTCTAGTACTTATATAGGTAAGTACTTTACATTATCTATTACCTGACTGTAAAATTGTTACAGACAGACAGTCAGAGTAAATTAGGTACCTACTTTAACATTATTTTATAGAATTCATAGTGCATATGGATGAGGTAGGACAAATGGATATAAAAGTAATTGACCAATTTACAAACCTTGAGAGATAAAGCATAACAGCTAATATGTGTTTACATTTCTCTGAAGCTCCAGCAGGACAATCGCAGACCTTTGTGACTTCTTGTTCATTATCACCAACTAATCTATTTCCATATTCTTGAGATACATCTATCCACAGTTTTATAATGGCTGGATGTTTGGAATTTAATCCCGACGTTCGTAGTACCAGTGCTTGTACATGAATTACGTTATTATTTTTCTCTTTTTTTCCAACCGAAATCACCATTCCACTCCGTAATAATTCTTCACCAGAACGCATTGGTTTTGTGTATCCTGCAGACGCATTAATTACATCGACTATTGACAACATAATTATTGTCTTAAACAGCAAAATGCCACGTAAATCTTATTTGTATTTAATAATTATGTTTTTCCCTGACGTTAATTGTAACGAAAACTGTCAAAGTGTCGTTCTTAGACAGCTTCACAATTTTGACACTAGAGGCGCTAGTTAGAATCTTTGCATCGCCAATACATGTCAGTTTCCATAGCCCTTGCCCTACTTCCATAGCCCTTAACCTACACGCCATCCAAGACAAAGAAGACATCTCCAAACGTCTTCAAGACCTCCATCAAAGCATCACCGAGTCGCCAAAGATAAATCAGGACAAATCATCATATGCTGACCTCGTTAAAAAGGTACCAACAATTTTGTTAAACCCAACCCTCTGAACTCCATAGTAATTTATCCTAATGACAAGCTAAAATCTAGCGAGGACACTAAACAACTCGTTCAAAATTTAATCAAACCAGACTCCATGAAGCTGCATATTAGGGGCTTAAGAAAAACTAAACACGGAGGCGTCATTATTAGCACAGACCATAAGGACGATATCGAGAAACTGAAAAAATCAGAGAGCCTAACGACTTCTGGCCTCACCGTCGACGAGCCACATAAGCGCAGACCCAGGATTATATTGATTGGAGTACCTACGTGTTTGTCAGACCAAAATGTATTCAAATGCATTTATGAACAAAATTTAGCAGAGAAAGTCAAAGGCCTAACCTTGGATAGTTTTATATCGACAATCAAACTCAGCCACAAATCAGGGAAAAGGGAAGCTAACTCCTGCAATTATATCATAGAAGTCCCAGCCAATATTCGCAAAGCCATAATAACTCAAGATCGATTATACATCAACTGGACGTCGTGCCCTGTACGGGATTTCACACTGGTCACTAGGTGTTTTAAATGTCAGCAGTACGGCCACGCCTCACATGCAAAGCGCAGACTGATACCTCTGGCCACTGTGCATCATTAGGCCATACAACAAAAGAATGTCCCAAAAAAGCCGATCCCCCTGTCTGTGCATCCTGCACGTTGTATAAGAAGCCGATTAAACACCAAACAGGGGATTTAGTGTGTCCGGCGAAAATAATGGCAGAACAAAGGTACATCAATAGTATCGATTATGAAGGCGCCTGAGAGCGCCGTCATCACCCATATCTTAGCTCTTAGTTTTATTCTATATTTACTTACTTTATATTCTATTTTATACAGTTGATAGTATAGTTTATGCATTAGGCCGGTCACCAATACTTCCCTCACCGACTACGAATCCACCCTTCCTAGCCCTAGACATAAAATTACCTTAAGTCCAGACTAGCCCACTAAAATAATTTATATAATATTAACATGATTAAACTCGAGGAAGATGTTTGTTGCATAAATTATCATGATCTAGTTCACAACAGTGCTGACGCCGACACTGCGCTGACACACTTTGTAAATGCCGTACAACGCAATTGTATCAAATATGATGACGGTCAAAATAAGATCTAAAAATAGAATTACAGAACATAGATGTTATTAAATATAGAATCTATTATAAAATAATTAATACTTAACATTCATATTATTCTTTATTGTTTCATGTAGGCAAAGCTACAAAATACATCTCTTAGCTCTGTAATAGTCTTAAGAACTTATAGCGTATTCTAATCTAAGTAAATTGTCTACTTTTTCGTTTCTATATTTAACTAGATTTTATTATTGTTTCAATTAAATTAAGATAGCTCTAAATACCTGTGATACAAGATTCTCTTAGTACAGGTAAATAATAAGTCTGTTTTTATATAACTATGAGTGACCATCTGTAAAATTAACTCTAATATGATTAATAAAGTTTTATGTATTTATTTACTACGTAATGAATGAAACGAATCCAAGTCATATGTATTGCCGTATGTTTTATATTTTTAAGGTATTTATATTTTTCTTTAAGTAGCTTTATAAGAGTTCGTTTATACCACAAAGGATATTTACGTGAAGGCGTACAGGTTTTCGAAGGAACAAATGTATCTCGCAAATTATAAATTGTTGAATAAAAGAATGCAATGGCGTCGTCCAGATTCCCTGAACCGAGATCCACGGTCCAATCATGGGAATCAAGCTCAGAACAAATCGAGTCGTAGTCACCATTACGGTAAATAAATATTGTATACGGTTGCGGTTTAATTGCGTGCAATTGTACAAAGTCAAGGGAGGTTATAAGCACACGGTGGTGTGGGTCCTCAGGCACTAACGGATATATAGAAGCAGACACAGTAACGTCATTGGTGGAAAATATCAAATCTAAAAGACGTTTGTGACTAGCATTGACAAACGAGTTATATTGCAATAAATTGCATGTATCCAGGGTATCAATCAAATGATATTGATGTGAGCCCAATAAGTTACTTGGCGACAAGGAAACCCCATCAGTACCTAAGTTCCACAATACATTAGGCATGTTAATGTCGCCAAATATAGTAAATTTGTCGAGTGGATTTTCGAGCACAATCTTGGATAAGTTATCAGCAAAATTCGATAACTGTAATTCCATTTTATTACCTAGATTCTCATTACACTAGACCAATATGCATTTTATAAACCGAACGCGAGCTACGATAGGTAATCGTGATCCAGATATCCTCAGCGGAAGACGACCACTCAGTTCGATGTTCAGTTGCGAGTTCCCTTCGTACCGCTATTAACACACCACCGCCCATCCCCTAATTCGTTTGTTGGTAACACCGATCACGCCTAAATACAACGTATCGTCAAACAGTTCGTTATTATTGATACTATCATTTAACCACGACTCAGTAATGCATATCACATCGTAAGAATTCAGACAAATATTCCTTAGAAAGTTAGCAGTTTTAGTACGTAAACCCCTTACGTTCTGGTAATATACAGTAATTGGCGTCATTGAATAATCACTGTATAAAAACGCACGCAATGAACGCGTAAATATTATTTTACATAATAGAAGGCAATGGAAGTGACGACGGTAGCAAGTGACAAGTAAGCTTAGTAAGCGAACAACAGGACTGCGCATGCACTCGCGCCGCGGCGCGGAAAATTTGTGAACTGGGTGTGGCAGTGGTAATCAACTGCGGCCCGCAAACACAAATACAGACAAACCGCAAACCATGACAGTTGGAAATATCTATGTAAATAAATATAAATATATTATAATAAATTACAACTTCTTTAAGTCTATTTCTGACCGTATTTGATGCTTTGGAGAATTCTCGTTTTTTTCGGACGTAGATTTTGCACCCTCTCACCCACGTATATGAAAAACCCCGTTCCTTCGCCAGAATCTTGGTCTTATTCAGCAGAATTTTATTTTCTATCGTCAAGTGATCATTTATGTAGATTCTGCTATTTCCGGCCATTCCCAAACTGGCTGCAGTGATTGAGAATTTCTTCGCTGCTGCTACAAAATCATCCTTTAAGTACCTACTATGTACAACCACTACTATATTCTTGTCCTCTTTGCTGTTCCGCATTGGAATTCTAGCAATATAGTTAATCTGCTCCTTAGGTAAGTGGCATTTTATTTGAGTACCAATTTTGGATATCACTTCAAATAGATTCTCGGAGTTGGAGAAGGGAACACCTTTTATTTCTAAATTGTTGAGGCGCAATCTTTGTTCTGTCTCGCGGTTGTGGACCTCCAACTTCTCCATGCGAACCAAAGGACCTTCAACATCATGTTTGGTTTTCTTTAGAGTCAAAATCTCTTTCTCCATTTCGGATATGCTCCATTCTCCGACACTCCGCCAATTTTTTGGTCGACAAATTCAATCGACGATTTAATGTCTGCAATCTCAGACTTGATTGACTTAAGGGTTGCTCTTTCAGCCTTAATATTTTTGACGGCTGCATCTAACCCAGGAAGTAAAGTCATCTGAAGTGAAATGCGTTTTAGTTCCGCAAGCACCACATCTATGTCCGCCGGAACTGGTGACTTGGAAGCTGAGCTGACTGAGTGTGGCACGGGGCTTGACGGTTTAATACTCTTGCAAGAGGAGCATTTCCAGATGGATTTCCTGTCTCCAAGACGTCTGTAACCCGTCTCGGTTATACCAGCACAGCCAAAGTCAAAATAACCCTGACAGGCGGAGCACTGGACACCGTCTCTAAAGTCTGGCGCATTTGTGCATTGTGATTGATGAGACGTGTGCGACCCCCAAGTTGACAATCCAAGTTAGTTTACTCCGCGCGACTGCTTGGCGTCGATTCACCCGTACATGCGCAGGCGCATACAGGTGGTTGAAGCAGTGCGAAAAGAACGGCAAGACGTCCCTCGAAGCGTTGTAAGAGCGAGCGCGCTACAGCGATTCCCAGAGGGCAATGACCGATGGGTATCGGTCGTCCTTGAACGTCGTGCGTGTCATTGCTACCAGCTGATTTTTGCGTGATTTGCTGATTATCTGTATTATGCGATGTAGTTCACTGCACAACACTGATATGCGTAATCCAAAAACACACTCGTATGACTGAGAGTTGCAGCTCCAAGGTAGTATATAGTTTATGCGATGGATACTATTTTTGAATGTAGATACAGTACTTTTTCCTCTAGAGCCAGCGAAAACGGTGTTGCTCAAACGGTATGACCCACGAGACTGATCATGACATGAGATCATGACACTTTAAATAATCTAACACATGCTCAATGGGAACTAATGGAACAATGTATCAAACTTCTCAAACCATTTGAAGAGATTACAAAAATAACCAGCTCAGGTATCACCTGCATCTCTGAAGTGATTCCACATGCAGTTACTTAATTAAAATATCTGGGAAAGGCAGACACAGCTCAGAGAGTACCAAATTTAGTGGCAATGAGATCTTCACTACAAACCGAGCTTGAAAAGCGATTTAACTTTGATGAAAACTGTTAAAATAGGTAGGCAGATTTAATAATAAACGCTGTTTTATAATTGACTTTTGTTTTATTTCACTTAACTGAACTACGAACATTTATAAGACACACAGCAAGATGGCGAGAGACGGCTAGGTAAAAAAAAGGTTGCGATATCGATTTGACATTTAGGGTTGCTATGCAAATGCATAATTATAAATAATATTATTACTTTTTGTTTAAAGATAGAAAATTTACCTTAAATAAAACACACCTATTTAAATTTTCAATCTTTAAAATTTTTACAAAAACAAGGTTTAACTCTAGCTTTAACTAAAATGCTTTTTAACATTTAACTATAATTCTTAACACTAAGTATAATTTTGAACTCTTAACTATAATTCTTAACTCTTGACTATAATTCTTAACTTTTAACTATAATTCTTAACTTTTAACTATAATTCTTAACTTTAACCTAGAATCCTAAATTAATCTTAACTCCAATCTGTTTTTTATAAATTTTGTTTTATCAAGACTTTTTGTTAACATATCAGCTAAGATAAATTTAGTATCTATTTTTACAATATCAATTAATTTATTTTCAAAACTTTCGTTTATATAATGATATTGCACTTCGATGTGCTTTGAGTTTTTAGTAAAGTTACCGTATTTAGCAATTGCAACAGCACCCGAGTTATCTTTATACAATTTAATAGGATCACAAAGTTTTACATCAAATGATTCACTTAACAAGTTTCTAATATAAAGTACTTCAGTCACTGCTTCTGACATTGCAATATATTCTGCAAAAGTTGAGCATTTAGCTACAGTATTTTGTTTACGGGTTTTCCAAAAAATTAAGTTTCCAAACAATCTAATAATAAAACCGGATGTAGATTTTCTATCCACATTGTCTCCAGCATAGTCAGAATCTACCATACAGTCTAATATATCAGTATCCACATCATCGTAGTATATTAACTTTAGATCTTTAGTCTTATACAAATACTTTAAGATTCTCATCGCATATTTGTAATGTGTTTGATTATAACAACTTTGGTATCTGCTTAAGTAATTTACACTGTAAGCTTCATCTGGCCTTGTGCCTGTACTAATATACAATAATTCACCTATTATATTTCTATACTTAATACTTTCATCTACTTCTTTAGCTTGTTCTAGTTTTAAATTAGTTTCCATTGGAGTATCATATAAGTTAGCATTTTCTAAATCATATTTAGCAGCCAAAGATTCAATATATTTTGTTTGAGTTAACATCATTTTATTTCTATCATCACTATACTCAATATTTATACCAATGTAGTTTTTAAATTTTCCTAAGTCTTTCATAGCAAATCTTTTCATTAATCTAGTTTTTACCTCATCTATTTTATCTTTATTTTTGCAACAGATCAATAGGTCATCAACAAATATTAATATATATATTGGATCTTTGTTTGCTCTATTAACATATAGACAGTAATCATAGTTACTTCTCACAAAATTTAATGTTTTGATATATTCATCAAAACAATCATACCATACTCTTGGGCTTTCTTTGAGACCATAGAGAGCCTTCTGCAATTTGTAAACTTTATTGTCACTAGTTTCATACCCTTCCGGTTGATTTACATATACTTCTGACTTTACATACCCATTCAAAAAGGCTGTTTCAACATCCATCTGTTCTACATAGAGATTGTTTTTACAACTATATGACAATAAAATTTTCAAAGTTTGCATTTTACCTACTGGTGAATATGCATTTTCATTAAAATCCCTTTGCTGAAAACCTTTCACAACTAATCTAGCTTTATAGTTATCATTGCTTTTCATTTTAAAAAACCATTTGACATCAATTACTTTTTATCTTTTGGCCTTTCAACAATTTGCCACGTATTATTTTTATTTAAGCTATTAATCTCAGAGTCCATTGCTATTTGCCATTTTTTATGATCATAGGAGTTCATCGCCTCCTCAAATGTATTTGCATCGACACAGTTTATGTATATAAAATGTGAAACTGGATTACCATATCTAGTAATGGGTTTTCTTTTTCTCTTTTGTGGTTCTACAACTTCATCATTCAGATTATCAACATCTACACAATCTTTCTTTGCATTATTCGAATTTGTCTCATCTGCATATCTACAAAATTTCATTGCTTTCATTATCAGTTTTCACTATTTCCTTCAAGCATTCATCCGTTTTCATATCTTTAATATCTGTCAGATCATCTAGGTTTTCTAAACAAATCAGTTCAATATTTTCTTCGACTACCTGTACGCGCCTAGCATTTATTATTCTATTATTTAATAAGACTCGATAACTGTTTTCATTATAACCAACTAAAATTCCTTGCTGTGCCTTATCATCCCATTTACTTTTTCTTAAAACTTTGGGAGTTCTTACAAAGACTCTACTGCCATAAATCTTTAAATGCTCTACATTTGGTTTTATTCCAAAAAATATCTCATAAGGAATTTTATTTTCTACTGTGTTTGCAATAGTCCTATTTTTAAATATGCTGCTGTTTTAATAGCTTCAGGCCAATATCTTCTGTGAATTTTAGCTTCTCTCATTAAACACCTACTATATCCATAGCAGGACCTATTGTATCTCTCCGCTACTCCGTTTAATTCATGAACATATGGTGGACATGGTAATAAGTCTATACCCTTCTGCCTTATAAAATTATAAATATCCTTATTTAAGTACTCTTTCCCATTATCACACTGCATTTTCTTGACTCTTTTATTAAATTTATTTTCCACAGAATTTACAAATTCTATAAAACAATTAGGAACTTCAGTTTTATTCTTAATACAAAATATTCTAGTGCATTTACTATAATCGTCAATAAATGTTAAAAAGTATTTCTCACCACCATACCCAGGGAGTGTTATGTGGGCCGTTCAAATCTGTATGAATTAATTCTAGGATTTCAGTAGTCTTTTTTCTATTGTTTTCAAATGGCACATTAGTCATTTTGCTTTTAATACAATTTGAGCATTTCATTTCTGTGTTTTCCAGTTTATCAGGTAAGCTATCTACTAATTTATTATTTATTAATTTATTAGATATTGAAAATTTACATGACCAAGAGCCCTATGCCATTTCTCTTTCTGAGTTAATTTACCGAATGAGCACACATTTCATTTTTAGATACATAACTTTTTAAAGAATACAGATTGTTTATTTTGTCTGCAACTGCTATTAGCTCTCTAGCCTGATTATAAATTTTTGCATTTTCATTTTTAGCTACTATAGTGCAATTTTGAGTTATTTTTGAAAAACTTAACAAATTTTGCTTAATGCCTTCGACAAATAAACATTCTTCAAATCTACATATTTATGATTATAGTAGTTCTTAAAATATACTTTGACAGTACATACCTTGGGGCTTTTAACATTTTGCCGTCAGGTAATTTCACATTGACAGGAGATTTCAAATCTAAGTAATTAAAGAAATAAGCATCATTATTAATTATATGGTCAGTACACACCACTATCTAAAAGCCAATCAAATATCACTGTATTAACACATTTTTCATTTTCAGGGCACCCTGTACCTGATTTATTTCTGGATTACATACTTGAGCTGTCCAAGACTCGGATGAAAAATTCTTTGAAGATGTACCACTGGAATGACTTTGTACTCTGGAATGATTTTGACTTCTGAACTGACCTTGACCTGTATTATGACCTTGAACTCTGCCTCGACTAAGACCTCTATTGAATCCACCTCTATTATAACCTTTCTGCATGCCTCGCTGACCGTGACCAGATTGGAATCTTCCTTGAGAGCTTTGTTGTCCTTGAATATATCTCTGACCATGCCAACAATCCTTCTTGAGATGGCCCATCTTTCCACAAATAAAACACTTTGCTAATGTTTTTGTTGAAAATGTACTCACATTGTTTTTCTTGTCCAAGTCGCTAGTAGTCAAATTGTTCTCTTTTATTTTTGAACGGACATAATCAACTGCTTTTTGTTCCTCTGGAATTACATCAAGAAAGTCTCCGATGTAGCTATAGCTTGGTGGTAGGGCTCTGAGAAGGTATCTTAGCTTTTCAGGTTCATCAATTTTTCCACCGGCCGCTTTGAATTCATTTATGGTTTTCTCGAAGTCAACAAAAAAATCTTCTATTGTATTGTAGTTGTTAAGTTTAATTTCTTCAACTTTCCCTCTACAGATAATTTTCATGGCTGTAGATTTTGTTAGGTACATTTTGTCAAATTTTTCCAACATCTCATATGCTGTCTTGCACTCGCAAACGTATTCCAGCTGTTTGTCCGAGATTGTACTCATAATTATAGTCCCTTGCTTTCAAATCTTTCTTCTTCAATTCTGTGTTTTCAATTAGTTTAGGAGGCGTCTTGCCAATGGTGACCTCGTTGCATTCCTTGTATTCCAACAAATTTTCCAACCTTAATTTCCAACTGGAATTGTTTGCTCCATCAAAAATAGGTATCATAATATCCTCTATTTTAGCTTGCTTAGCCATATTGATGACAATAACACGGTTTTATTGTATTTTTATATACTTTCGCAACAAAATATTTCTTCGTTGGCACGTGTAACCGGCGCGTTATAACCTCTTATTTCAATCGAGTTTTCTTTGCACTTTATGTTTTATTCCTTTCTTTTGAACTACGCTCTGCTACCATGTTAAAATAGGTAGGCAGATTTAATAATAAACGCTGTTTTATAGTTAACTTTTGTTTTATTTCACTTAACTGAACTACGAACATTTATAAGACACACAGCAAGATGGCGAGAAACGGCTAGGTAAAAAAAAGGTTGCGATATCGATTTGACATTTAGGGTTGCTATGCAAATGCATAATTGGACGTAGTTATGCTACAACGTTCCAATCCACACGAAGGTCGAACTGAGAAAATCGTGTTTTTGTGTTTTTGTGGTACACTTTTTTATGGTAGCATGTAGAACCGAGGAGTGTGTATCATCTATACGAAATAAATAAATATTATTTTATCATATACCTTTCATTGATAAAAAATAATATTACCCATACAAATTAAAAAAAAATGTACATGGAACGTTTTAACAAAAAGGCATTTTATATGAAAGTGGGACTGAGAAAACGTTCCAAAGTGTAAAAGTTACTATATTTGGGTAGTTTATATATATTTTATCGACAGTAAATACATATAAGACAATAAAGCAATATTATTAATTATTTGAAAAATATTTATTTAGAAAATCATTCAGCAACTTGGTCAAAATCCAGTTCCTTTCCATAACCGTCAACATCATCAATAGCTTCGTCAGATGCTTTTAAGTTTTTATAAAATTGCAAACTATCTGCTGGAAATGGGTTTTCCTTTAGGCCACAGCTGTTTAAGATTAGATCTATTAATACTCGATACCTCTCCTTTTACAGTCTTTTTAATATCTAGTTACTCTTTATTTCAAATTATTAGTCAGTAGACAAATGTTCACAATTCTAACATCAAAGATGGCAGACTTTCATACAAACTTTTAACCCCTTTTACCCCCTTAAGGATTGAATTCAAAAATCCCTTCTTAGTACTCACTTTCACTATTAAAGGAACCCCCTTCCCAAATTTAAATTTTCTAGGGTAAGTAGTTTGGCTGTGGGTGCATTCCTAGTCACCTTCTTAACTCACTTTTACTATTAAAGGCACCCCCTTCCCAAATTTAAAGTTTCTAGGGTCAGTAGTTTAGGCTGTGGGTGCATTCCTAGTCACCTTCTTAACTCACTTTTACTATTAAAGGCACCCCCTTCCCAAATTTAAAGTTTCTAGGGTCAGTACTTTATGCTGTGGGTGCATTCCTAGTAGGGTTGCCAACTTTTTTTAGCAGACATAAAGTATATTTGATTTTGAAGCAGGTAAATAAAGAGTATGCACTTATAAAAAAGAGTATCTTTTATTTTTATCTTTTAAAAAGGAATTTTTTAGTACTTCTTGCAGCACATAACAATTTTCATTATTTTTAAAGTCATTGAATTGATTCTAAACATTCTAACTCTAAATTTATATATATCAAGAGCTCATTTTTGATTAAAATTCAATGAAGCTCTGTTTCTCTCGTCCCGCCACTTCACATTCATGATCGAAAAGACTCTTTCTGTAAATGCAGAAGTCGCGGGAACAGAGAGTATATAGCTAATAATTTTTTTTAAACAATCAAATTCTTGAGGACATTTTTTAAAAATATATTGCCATTTTTCAGCGGTGCATTTTTGTATAAAGTCTGTGTTATTAAACAATTCGGCTTGGAGCAACTTTTAAAATTGTCACTTCTGAATATAAAGTATCCATGTCTATGTTTAGTCTTTTTAAATTAAGTTTTCCTTCTATAATTTGTTCTAAATTATTAAATTCAAACAGTAGTCTTTAAAGATATTGTATTTAGTGAATACAGCCAGTTATCATTACTAAAATCAAACCACTTCTGTAAATATGTCAAACATTTGTTTATACACAATGAAAAATTAGTGTTAATTTCACTATACAAGTCAGGTGATGATTGTTCAAAAGGTTTTAATTTCTGTTTTGTTTTATAGCCAAAATAGTTGTCTTTCAGTCTTTGCTGTAATTCTGATTTTAAATTTCCATAATACCAAAAACATCTACAATTGTAACAGAATTACCTTCCAGAGATTTAATAGTTTTGTGAAATATGTTTAAAATATGGCTGGCGAAATGTAAAGTAAATGTCAATTAAGTCATGCTGATTCTCTAACATCAACAGATTTTAATTATCATAGGGCAGTCCTCATCAAGATTTTTAAAATAATCAATTATTGGATGCCAATTCAATAATATGGTATCAATACTAGGTAGTAATGACAACCATCTAGTGCCAATATGTCTCTTAAGCTCATGAAACTCTCCTTCTGCTATTGCAACAAAATTTTTTTAACTCTTCTCTTCTACAAGCTACCACTGAAATGGCTTATATATTTTTAAATATGAACATTTTTTCAAACATCGTAAGTTAGAAAACCCATTCCATGTTTTCACACAGATTGTGCACAATTGTGCATGACATTTTACCCCTTAACAATAATCAGCACTAGAACCTTTACCATATTAGTGTATAACCAAGTGATCACACCAAAATTTGAGTTTGTATTATCTGCCTTAGGCGCAGATACTCCGATTAAATGGATATTATGCATTTTTCCATCGATTTTTTTTATAGCAGCAAACATGCCATCCACACTTTCATCAGCATTTTACATAAAAACTAAAAGTTTGTTTTTGAATTCCATTTTCTACAATGAAATATTGAACTACTAAAGGAATAATTTGATGTTTTTTTTATTAGTGCCATCAGTTTGCAGACAGAATTTATGTTTTTCATCTTTTAAATCATTAACAACACTTTCAAAGCATGAGGTCCCAGAACTTCCATAACTCAAAGCTTCATTTTAGTCCTAGCTTAATTTGATATTAAAGGATCAGTTTTAGACGTCAGCATATATTATTTTATTTAATTTACGGAGCATCCATGTATTATAGGACAAATTATGTTTGACTGATGGAATGGATAAAGTTAATTCAGCTGCTGTAACAGTTTATTTTCAGATATTGGTCTTGAGTTGAAGCTGTGTCCAAACTTTTGAGGACTCCTGATGTTCTTTTAATTCAGTTTTGGCTTTTGTTGTTTTAGTATCTTCATGCTGTTTTATCTAAAACCAAAAAGAAACATTGTTGCAAGCATGCACCTGCATAATGCAATGATACGATAACCAAAACACACACACCACACACACACACCACAAATATCTGCGCCGACTTAGTAGATCCAATTATATACTGCCAGTTAGTACAAGAACCATAATAAGTGTATTACATTACATTATAAATAGTATTCCGCAGTCCACCCAACCAACCACCCGACCACATATAACACAACAAAACCAATTAAGCACCCTGAACTAAAATCTATATGAAATATAATAAAAAGTTTTAAGTAAATCGTGTCCAATCCAGCTGAAGAAATTGAAAAAATTACACCACAAATCAACGCATTTTGCATTTATCATTTTCTGGGTCTTTTCTCACACGAAAATTCATTTTCTCCCACGATTGTGTGTATTTTTTTGTAACCTTTTTTTTCTGGCACCAACTTTTTGCTTTTTACGTGGGGGTGTGCTTGGGTTTATTCTTGACTGCATTTTATCTTGTTCGTCAATTACGTCATCCATTTATAATTGGATAAAAACAAACAAAAACAAGTTCAACACAGTGGAAACTTCCGAGGTGGAAACAAACAAAATCCAAATGTACCGTAAGCGTTAACCACAAACTCTCCGTTGTGACATGACATTGACACATTTAACGAATGACATTAGTGGCTTCGTTCAGAAACGTTCGAATATGGATATGAGGAATCGGCGATACCAACATAATAACAGTAAATGGGACCTGTTTTTATTCTGATTAAGTTTTTGCGTATTATTAAGACGTGAACTAAACAAGTTTTGTAAAAAATAGTATTTTAGCGTACTCTATTAGTGTTATAGATCCAGAGTACGCTTACATGAAATAGAGTACAATACTCTATTTTTAGAGTGCGGTTGGCAACCCTAATTCCCCCCCCCCTAGTAACCTTCTTAACTCACTTTCCACTATTAAAGGAACCCCTTCTCAATTTAAAGTTTCTAGGTCAGTATTTGGGCCCGTGGGTGCATTCCTAGTCACCTTCTTAACTCACTTTTACTATTAAAGGCACCCCCTTCCCAATTAAAGTTTCTCGGGTCAGTGATGGGCTGTGGGGGGGGGGGGGGGGTTTGCATTACTACGTCACCTTCTTAAACTCACTTTTACTAATTAAAGGCAACCCCTTCCCAAATTTAAAGTTTCTAGTGTCAGTAGTTTGGGCTGTGGGTGCATTCCTAGTCACCTTCTTAACTCCCTTTTCACTATTAAAGGAAACCCCCCTTCCCCAAATTAAAAGGTTTTCTAGGTCAGTATTTGGGCTATGGGTTGAATTCCTCTTAACCTTCTAACTCCTTGTTAACTATTAAGGCCAACCCCTTCCCAAATTTAAAGTTTCTAGGTCAGTAGTTTTGGGCTTGGGTCATTCCTATCACCTTCTTAACTCACTTTCACTATAAAGGATACCCCCTTTTCCCAATTAAAAGTTTCTTATGGCAGTAGTTTGGGCTATGGGCATTCCTAGTCACCTTCTTCACTCACTTTTACTATTAAAGGCAACCCCTTCCCAAATTTAAAGTTTCTAGGGTCATAGTTGGGGCTGTGGGTGTATTACCTAGTCACCTTCTTAACTAACTTTCACTATTAATGAACCCGCTTCCCAAATTAAAAGTTTCTAGGTCAGTAGTTTGGGCTGTGGTTGCTCACTAGTCACCCTTCTTACTCACTTTCACTATTAAAGGAAACCCCCCTTCCCAAATTAAAAGTTTCTCGGGCCAGTATGGGGCTGTGGGTGCTTCCTAGTCCACCGTTCTTACTCCCTTTTAACTATTTAAGGCACCCCCATGCACCAAATTAAAGTTTCTAGGGTCCAGTAGTTTTTGGACTGTGGTGCATTCCTAGTACAACCTTCTAAACTCCTTTTACATATTAACGGCACACCCTCCCATCCAAATTTAAAGTTTCTAGGGTCGTAGTTTGGGCTGTGGGTTTCATTTCCTAGTCACCTCAGTTCTCCGTTTAGATATGTAACTTGGTTATTGGTATGTACCTACCTACCGATTTAGTTAATTCGCATTTAGTCACTGATTTCCCACCTATTAACGTTACCTACATGTATTAGGTAGGTTACCCTAGATAGTATTGGCCGCAAAATTAGCTTTTCGAAAAAAGCACTCGCATGCACTGCGTAGGTACCTACGCGGAGAGAGAGTAAGTAGTCAAAAGCTACGGAAATCGTAATAGCTGGTGAGATAAGAATGGTGCCAGACTTTAATTTAAAACCACCCAATAGCCCACTTGACAAAGTTCGTTGTCAGCAGTTTACGAAAAAGATCCAATTTAGGTACACGTCATGCTTGCGCCTTCCAACAGGCGTTGCATCGCGGACTTTTCTCCCGTATCACCTTTAACAAAATTTTTAAATATAATTTCTGAGAACACTTCTTTGTACTAACATTAGTTTAGTGTTAACGTTTCCAACTTCTAAGACATTTTATATTTTTAAGTATTGTAATTCAATTGGCTTTTAGTTAATATTTATTCATTAGGGTATAAACAGCACAAAAAAAAATTTTATTACGCTACATCACTAAACCAAGATACTACCTGTAGATATATTTTTTTTCTTCTGAGGGGGGTGGAGCACTATGAGCTAATGTAGTACCATTGTTTAATTTCAATTTTTTTCAGGTCATTGTCTAAGTTCTTTATTAAGTAACGTATGTATAGTTTAAAGCTAATATAATTTATTTTTCACCACAAAATCAACTTTTGTCATTAACTCTATTTGTGGTTGCATATGGTGTCTGGTCGGCGGCCCATCGCTTACGATTCCGGAGCCAAATTTCTCGGTGGATCCGTCTGCTCGTCTGTCCACCTTATTACAAAAAAACTAGTTCATTACGACCAATCTAAATTAATTTTAGCTGCCTTCAAGTTTCAGTTTGTACCTAGCAAAATAAATAATCGTTTTTTAACAAGGAGACCTTATATTATAATGAAATACAAAGTGATGGTCGTTTCATGACTAGATAATGATGTTCCTACTAGTACATATTTTTTTTTTGTATTTTTTTTTTGAATCGTTTTTATTGTTTACATTTAATTTTCTTTTTCAACATTACAAAGTACTTGGGAACGTTTTTTATAAATAGATTTTTCATAATATACATTTTTCTACCTAACGTTCCAATAAGTGACTGGACCAGTTTGTTTTTTCCAAAACGAATAAAAAAATACGATCCAAATGAATTGACCACAGTTTTAGGATGTAATTAGGTCTTTGGGACGTTTTTATCGTTTGGGCGCTTAATTCTTTGCAATAATTACTATGATAGAGTTCAGTGTCTTCAGGCAGTAGATAGAACGGTCCTAAATACGTAGCTTGAGCATTAAAACTCATTTTGACCACCTGTGGATTGGAACGTGTAGCATAACTACGTCACATTATAAATTAAAATTATTATTTTTGTTTAAAGATAGAAAT